>CM068376.1:61128630-61316130 GCA_034769895.1 Magicicada septendecula
GGTAAGGGCCACACCATCTGAATGATAGTTTCGAGGTGGTCTTATCAATCGCACTACTAATGGGGTGAGTCTTGTACATTACTAAGTCACCTACTTGGTACCTGACCCTGAGTTGCTATGATTACCTTTCTCGTGGTATCTTCTGGATTTTTCCAAGCTTGCTCTTAAGTTAGAGCGGGCTTTGTTCCATATTCGCTTTATCTGCTTATCCGTTATTTGCGGAGGCAGCAGATCGTGTATATTCCATCTTGTGGACAAAGGGTGGTTTGGTCTATACTTGTATAGTAACTCGAACGGGGTCGACTTGTGACCTTCGTGGTAAGCTGAATTAAAAGCGTATTGAATCCAGGATAGATTTTGGTCCCACGACGTGTGATCGTTCGCATGATAGGCGATTAGCGCAGATTTGAGGTTTCGTAGATACCTTTCAGCAATATTGCCTTGCGGTCGATACTCTGTAGTGGTTATATGGTCTATCCCTAACTTGAAACACATATTCTTAAATTCTTTTGCTTTAAACTGCGGACCGTTATCAGATACTATACGTACTGGAGTACCGTAATCTTTAAATAATCTTTCCTGTAGTATTTTAACTGTTGTCGACGCTAATGCTCGTCGCATGGGATACATCCAAACAAATTTGGTGAACGAATCTACACATATCAGTAACATGGTATTTCCTGATTTGGATCGTGGATACGGACCTGAGAAATCTAGATAAAGTTTCGAAAAAGGGGTCTTTGGGATTTCTGATATCAATTGGCTTACTTGAGTATTTCTGGCGGGTTTGCTAAGGGCGCATAATGAACATTTTTTTACGAAGGTAGCTATTTCGCAGTTCATATTGTTCCAATGATATTCCTTTCGAATACGATGTATCGTCTTATTGATTCCCATATGGGCTCCTATGGTAGATGAATGGAAGTATTCCATTAGCATGGGCTTAATTACATCCGGGGCTATTATTCTTAATTCCTTTCCGTCTCTTATTTTGA
This sequence comes from Magicicada septendecula, assembly GCA_034769895.1. NCBI lineage: Eukaryota > Metazoa > Arthropoda > Insecta > Hemiptera > Cicadidae > Magicicada > Magicicada septendecula. The sequence goes on from CM068376.1 coordinate 61,129,626, forward strand.
GACACAGTACATTCTTACTCAATACGTACTTCTCGGATTTAATACCTTGGGTAAGTTGTTCTATAATAGGCTTCAGTAAGGGGTCTTGTTGTTGATATAGGGCAATGTTTGTAAAGGCAAGGGGGAATTCAGTAATTACGGCGTTCGCACTTGCTATTTCCGGCTTCACTACGTTTTCGGAAGTTTTAGTTGGTGACTGGAACATACGGGACAGGGTATCGGCGACTACATTTTGAGTACCTTTAATATGCTGCACTCTGAATTTGTAGCAGTTTAATTTCAATATCCATCTACCAATTCGTCCTAATTGTTTAGGGTGATTCAATAACCATGATAACGCCTGATTGTCGGTTTCCAAAAGGAATTCTTTATGTTCTAGGAAGGGTTTAAACTTTTCGAATGCAAAAACAATTGCTAAACATTCCAATTCATACGCAGAATACTTTCTTTCTTGATCGCTCAGTGTTCGTGATGCATAACTAATTGGTAGTCTACAGTTATCTATCTCTTGGTATATCACTGCACCTAACGCTACACTGGAACTGTCGGTTTGCACGACGAATGGTTTTGTGAAATCAGCTAATTGCAAAACTGGGGGAGATATAATGCTTTCTTTAAGTTGCTCAAACGCGTTTTGATGTATTGAGCTCCATTCGAACTTTGTTCCCTTCTTTCGTAAGGAGTTTAGGGGTGCTGCTATTTCGGCAAGATGGGGAATATATTTGTGGAAATAATTCACCATACCTAAAAATCGGGCTATACCTTTTGCATCTCGTGGGGGTGCAAATTCTCTAATAGCACGGGTACGTTCGGGGTCAATGCTTACCTTTCCATTCGCTTTCACTATGTGTCCTAAGAAAGAAAACTGAGGGACAGCAAAACTTACCTTATTTGGGTTCACCGTTAATCCTGCTCTTAGTAAACGAGATAACACTTCACGCAAATGTCTGAGATGTTGTTCCATTGATTCACTGTATATTACGATGTCGTCCAAACAGTGGTACACATATTTAAATTTAATGTCGTGAAATATCTTCTCCAATAGTCTACTACATACGGAACTTCCTTGAGATATTCCAAAGGGTACCCTAGTAAATTGGTACAAGTTAAAAGGAACTGCAAACGCGGTTAGACGTTTGGATTCTTCTGAAAGAGGTATTTGGTGAAAAGCTTGATTTAGATCCATTACCGTAAAAACCATTGCTTTAGTAAAATAATGAAACGCACTATGGATGTCTGGAAGAGGGATTGATTCAAATTCTATTCTTTTATTTAATTGCCTGTAGTCTACAACTAGTCGGTGTTTATCTGGTCCTTTCGGTACTAAAAAGGAGGGTGAAGAATATGGGGACGTAGAGGGTTCTATGACTCCTTGATCCAATAACTTATTGATATGATTTCGCATGACTTCCATCTTGGGAGGCGACAACTTGTACGGAGGTAGTCGTATTACTTTCTGATCACTCAGATTAATTTTATACTCTATTAGGTCCGTCAGTCCTAGTTTTGGTGTAAGAACCGAGGAAAATTCTTTTATTAGTTTTACTATTTTGACTCTATCTCTTCGTTCCAGGTGAGATAAATCTGAATCTTGGTGTATTACATGTGCAGTAGATGAACAACGTTTATCTTCATTACTATCAAATTTATGTTTTCTTGCACGGTCAAATCTGAAATAAAATTCTCGCTCGTAGATGTCAAGAATCATTCCTGTCTTACTAATAAAATCTGCACCTAATATTAAATCAGGTCCTGATTCTTTACATACTAACATTGTAAATATCCAACTTAGGTTTTTTATTTTAACCTTAACGGTAATGCTCAGGTTTATATTTATTTTACGTTTATCAGCGGTAGCACACTTTATATTCACAGGTTGGTTCCGTTTTACTAGATGATGTTTAGCTAACATGTCCGCTAATTCTTGGCTGATTAAGCTTCTACTAGATCCCGAATCAATTAAGGCGATGGGGGATGTAACGCCTAAGTCGACTCGTATTAATGGTAGTAGATTTTTTTCCATTTACATCTATTAATCGCATTACACTTTTCACGAAATTCTCGCACATAGGGGTCGATATCTTTCGCACCTTTTTTGTTTTTCACTTGGTTACAGAATAATTCTTTCTTATTATTATTACTGGTTTCTTTTAGTTTACCCAATTTTGAGTAGCTGCGGAAGACACAGGTTTTCGGGTCTCCCTGCCTTACATGTTTTTTGAATTGGGGGTTATTCCGTTCCAATGGCTTACTTTTGCACTCTCTTCTTATGTGCCCATATTTGCCACAATTATAAGAGGTGGGTTTTCTGCGAGGAGGGTACTTGGTTTCCGCTTTATCTGGGTTTACAGTTAACTTACCAGCTTTGCGCACATGGTGAGGTCTACTAGAAACTTGTCTTTCATACGAGGTTGTTACATCAGGCAGTAGTGCTCGCAATTGATGTCTATTAGTTCCAGAGGTTTTCATTGCTTCTCTATTTTGATCTGAGTACCATACATTTGAAGAATGGATACTGCACTGTTCTAGATCAGCAATTGTATTGGGTCTATTCATCAATGATAGTCGAGATCTTTCTTCGGGTGACACTCCTATTAAAATGGTGTCCACCAGTTGTGTTTCATTCCAGCTTACACGTAGTAGTCGAGAGGACTCCCTAATATCGGAGATGTAGTGAGCTAATCTCTCCTGATGTCCTTGTACTCGGAGTACTGTCTTCCTTTTTATTTCTTCATAGATGCCGGTGGGAATAAAGTATTTTATTAAAGAGCTATGTAGCTCTTCTACGGGGAAAGTAGAGGTTAGGGCTTCTAGCACACGATTTTTTAACGGGGGTTTACACTTTGGTAACAGAACTTGTAAAATTTGCCAGTCATTCAGCTGCTGTAGATCCTTTATCTGAAGAAGATAACTAATAAATGTTAGTAACTTGGAAACATTTAAACCATCTGTATAAGGGATTTCGGTTAAAATCTTCTCCACAGGGTGAGTCATTTTTCCGTATAGATCTGCGTTATAGTTCATAGGGGTAATTCCTCGATGAGGGTGATTAGATTCATTGGGGGTGTTGGTCAATTCATTATTTCCGGGACGAAACTGAAAATGCTCGGGAGGAGGGACATTTACATCTGTATCAGTATTTTGTTCTGGGTTCGCTTGCACTTGCGATACGATAGGTGAGTTCCGATCCGAGTTAGGCGGAGGTAAACCAGTGGTGGGGGATTGTACTGGGGAGATGTGTAATTTCATTAATGACTTCTCTATTTCGTCCATCCTGAATGAGTCGGATTTTCGTCTTAAATCGTTGATAATTGAAGGTAAGCGGCGTAGAGCTTCGTCTGCTAGCTTTTGTACATCAACGGGTATTTCTGTGAGATTCGGCCAGATCGACAAATTTTTTATTCGCCTGGTTAAATGCTCTATTCTCTGGGTAGTCCGCAAAATTTTTGCCGGAGATTTCTCGTCTTGGAGTGTTTGAGACAATAAGTATAGTTCACTATACTTGGCATTACAAATTTCTTTCTCGCTTTCATAATCGAGTTGGCTTAGATTGTTTAATTGCACGGGCGCATCAAATCCACATTCGCGAATTGAACTTCGTAATTCCGCGACTGTTACATCAGCATGGGGTAGTCCACGCAAAAGGGCTTCGTAAGACAGCTCGTCTTTTAATAACAAATCCGGGTTAAATTGGGCCATTTTGTTCTAACACAATAGCACGTACTTAAAATTAATACTAGTATATTACACATATATTACATATACATATAATAAATTCATAAGTAATAAATTTACACAAATTAGAAAAGAACAATTTCTCTTCTAAGGGAGAGACAGAAATCACACACACATATCTTTCAATGTTAAATAGCCGATCAGCTGTTTACTGGAATGTAGGTCAGAGGGTGGCCGACATATTTAGTTAACAAAGGAGGGCTGCGCGAGTGTGTCAGGGACAAAGGGGGTTTTACTCTTATTGTTCTTTACACAAAGCGACTGAATAACACAACTACTGTATACGTACTCTAAACCGGTATAAACACGAGAGAAGGGGAGCACAATCTATTTCTTATTATTATTACTCCGCTTAGACAACACTTTGGCTCCGTTCATTCATAAACTTTTCTCAATTAAATAATTACTTATTTTGTTCACAAGTTTTAAATCACGAAGTTCTACTTAATTACTTTATTATTATTAACAAAGTTATTTTTAATCAAATTTTGTTTATAACACATACTAGTGTATGTAAGCTAGATAGTTGGACATACACTGTGCAGAATGATTCAGGAGACAACAGGTCATAGATTGTCGTAAACAAACCTGTTACAGATTGTTCGGTTGACCAAAAGTGTTATGCTTGGTCACAATTCATGTATGCAAGTACTTATATCAAATTATGCAGGAAGTGCCGGTAGGAACCTGCATATAGCATTTTACATTGTATGACGCTAATGACATTTTACTTATACATTCTACCATCTACGTAACTTAATACATATTACGTTATTTAATAGTGTATTAAATATGTTTTGAACATTACATTTATTAAAGTAACTTTCTGAGTGCATATATCAATATTATATATTTAGTTACAATTTATCCACGCATAGTGAATGCAATTTTGTTTGTGACACTATATACACAATTAAAACTCTTTCCTTTGTTTCCTTTATTTTTTTGAATGACGCAATTTGTTTGCTTAAAACACCTTTATAAAATTTAGCATAGTGGCACTCTTTAGTGACACTCTGTAAACAATTACCCTTTTATTTTTTTTGTAAGCAGAGTGGCACATTTCTGTAACGTCTTTTTACGCGTTACAAATCCAGGGAACCCCTCGTAATTAAACTCCGTTAATTAGATGGGCTGCCTACGTTGTAACAGAATTGATCACAAATAATTAATATCACAAATTACTTACTAACTGTGTAAGGAAACAATGGCAAGGTATACAATTGATTTAAGCACTCCTCATATGTGTGTAACAAGAAGACTTCTCTTTTATTTAACATTTAAAAACATACTGACAGATCCCATGACTTTACTAATTCAATTATTAAGTTATTTGAAAGGTTTCTTTAAAGTTTGAGATCAAAGTTGATTTTATATAGCTATACCTCGGATCCGGGTCAACTTACTGTATTTCTGCAATTAAAACGTTTAATTATACTCATTTCATGATATTAGCTTGCAAGACTTTCTTTTACTCAACCATTGGAAGAATGGTATTATAGCTTGAATTATAATGCTCTACATCATCATATAAACTGTTACAACGTATGAAGTTAGAATAGTTACATGAAATTCTTATATTTAATTTATAAGTCTTTACAAAATTAATATTTTCTGAAAAGTCTCTTTCAAGATGTGTTGTGTAACAAATATTAGTAACCTCGATAGACAGGCTATCGAGTCACCTTTTAATTGGTATACTGGAGACTCGTCCTGGTGTATCCGTCTTGGGAAACAGGAACAGCTACGTCGTCATCTCGGTCTGGCCTTCCTCTGTAAAGGGCTCCAAAAGTTCGTAGGTTGAACAATATGCAGAGTAGATATCTCAGATGATCTTGTAGATTATCGGAAGTCCCGATCTGCATCTTCTGTCACGTGCAGTAGAATTTGTGGCTTCTGATGATTCACATGTCCGGGTATGACTTTGGAATTGTTGTTATTTGTTCAAGCACGATGTCATCTTGTGTTATACTCTTTGTTACGTTTCGATACTTTTTGTTTTACATTACTTTAAACTTATTGTCTATTCACATGACTACATTAATTAATACATCCAGATGCTTTGAACAGCGACATCTGGTACACCATCTTAAGGTGAAGCAAAATATCGTTAACATATTTTAAGCGCACAGCTCCTACGTCTATACTGTACGGAGTCACCATTGCAAGAGAGAGAAATTCCGCTCCCTTCGCCTGGTACTGGGCAAAAGTTAGTGGGACAATTTCCGCGCGAGAATATAGTTCCTAACTATATTTAAGTTAACATTTTTTTTATTTATACAAACTATCCCTAAACAAATATACATAATTTAAATCAGTTGTTTTAGCGACTATTTATGTCTTCAGATTTTTTTATTATTAACATTAATTTTTTTTTCTTATTCTAACTCACACAAGACTCGGAAAGCATGTCGAGTCTGGAATCAACAGGACAGCGCCTGCTTACAAGCAAAGGGTTAAATACGATATTAATAACTCTTTACAATTTTTCTTTTTATTAGAGTATCTTATAACTAATTAATTACTGCTTCCTCTCATACTGAGTACATACAGGTATTTTATATTAATACAGTGAGATTTAAATGGCTTAAGAGCTCGCAACCTTAATTTTTAAAAATTTTTATTATTTTGATTATTGGTACAATTTAAATCGTCACAGACTCCACCGCTTAAATTGCACGCTACGGTTAAGCCTTTTGAGTCTAACTCACTATTGGGCACTGGGATATTGAATGGGGTTAGTGTGTGTAATTTCTTTCACATAGTTGTCGTACACTTTACAACGTTGTCCACATAGTTATTACCTATAGTTACAACACAGTACACTTTATATTCTTATGAACTACCTTTTTTTTTTTACATACTATTTACACTAAATATTTACACAATTAAAACACAAAACTCTTTCTTATCTCTATCACTTAATTTTACTACCGGTTTTTCTGTTTGTCTTACTCTCTCTTCTATAGAGTAACTTTCTAAATCTTTACTATTTAGAATTCTATCTTTTCTTCTGTGAGTCCTATATAACTCATGTTGTTAATGAGTGTTAGTACCCATCTAGTTAATGATTATTCATTAATGCATGCTTCGCAGAACTGGAACTCAGGTTGATCAGGCCTCGTTTCCAAACTCTACGTTTTACATTTCTTATGCGGATTCAGAAATATAATTTTCTTTACTGCCTAGTATTCCCTTTTCCTTTTTGGGTTATACTATACCGTCACTTCTTCTTATACAACTTTAGTTGCGAAATATGCGTTCTCCGCACATATTTCTGAGTTGCAGGTTCGCACAGGGCTACTGTAACTGGAGTTAGGTACTTTTGGATTTGGTAAGGGCCACACCATCTGAATGATAGTTTCGAGGTGGTCTTATCAATCGCACTACTAATGGGGTGAGTCTTGTACATTACTAAGTCACCTACTTGGTACCTGACCCTGAGTTGCTATGATTACCTTTCTCGTGGTATCTTCTGGATTTTTCCAAGCTTGCTCTTAAGTTAGAGCGGGCTTTGTTCCATATTCGCTTTATCTGCTTATCCGTTATTTGCGGAGGCAGCAGATCGTGTATATTCCATCTTGTGGACAAAGGGTGGTTTGGTCTATACTTGTATAGTAACTCGAACGGGGTCGACTTGTGACCTTCGTGGTAAGCTGAATTAAAAGCGTATTGAATCCAGGATAGATTTTGGTCCCACGACGTGTGATCGTTCGCATGATAGGCGATTAGCGCAGATTTGAGGTTTCGTAGATACCTTTCAGCAATATTGCCTTGCGGTCGATACTCTGTAGTGGTTATATGGTCTATCCCTAACTTGAAACACATATTCTTAAATTCTTTTGCTTTAAACTGCGGACCGTTATCAGATACTATACGTACTGGAGTACCGTAATCTTTAAATAATCTTTCCTGTAGTATTTTAACTGTTGTCGACGCTAATGCTCGTCGCATGGGATACATCCAAACAAATTTGGTGAACGAATCTACACATATCAGTAACATGGTATTTCCTGATTTGGATCGTGGATACGGACCTGAGAAATCTAGATAAAGTTTCGAAAAAGGGGTCTTTGGGATTTCTGATATCAATTGGCTTACTTGAGTATTTCTGGCGGGTTTGCTAAGGGCGCATAATGAACATTTTTTTACGAAGGTAGCTATTTCGCAGTTCATATTGTTCCAATGATATTCCTTTCGAATACGATGTATCGTCTTATTGATTCCCATATGGGCTCCTATGGTAGATGAATGGAAGTATTCCATTAGCATGGGCTTAATTACATCCGGGGCTATTATTCTTAATTCCTTTCCGTCTCTTATTTTGAGACACAGTACATTCTTACTCAATACGTACTTCTCGGATTTAATACCTTGGGTAAGTTGTTCTATAATAGGCTTCAGTAAGGGGTCTTGTTGTTGATATAGGGCAATGTTTGTAAAGGCAAGGGGGAATTCAGTAATTACGGCGTTCGCACTTGCTATTTCCGGCTTCACTACGTTTTCGGAAGTTTTAGTTGGTGACTGGAACATACGGGACAGGGTATCGGCGACTACATTTTGAGTACCTTTAATATGCTGCACTCTGAATTTGTAGCAGTTTAATTTCAATATCCATCTACCAATTCGTCCTAATTGTTTAGGGTGATTCAATAACCATGATAACGCCTGATTGTCGGTTTCCAAAAGGAATTCTTTATGTTCTAGGAAGGGTTTAAACTTTTCGAATGCAAAAACAATTGCTAAACATTCCAATTCATACGCAGAATACTTTCTTTCTTGATCGCTCAGTGTTCGTGATGCATAACTAATGGTAGTCTACAGTTATCTATCTCTTGGTATATCACTGCACCTAACGCTACACTGGAACTGTCGGTTTGCACGACGAATGGTTTTGTGAAATCAGCTAATTGCAAAACTGGGGGAGATATAATGCTTTCTTTAAGTTGCTCAAACGCGTTTTGATGTATTGAGCTCCATTCGAACTTTGTTCCCTTCTTTCGTAAGGAGTTTAGGGGTGCTGCTATTTCGGCAAGATGGGGAATATATTTGTGGAAATAATTCACCATACCTAAAAATCGGGCTATACCTTTTGCATCTCGTGGGGGTGCAAATTCTCTAATAGCACGGGTACGTTCGGGGTCAATGCTTACCTTTCCATTCGCTTTCACTATGTGTCCTAAGAAAGAAAACTGAGGGACAGCAAAACTTACCTTATTTGGGTTCACCGTTAATCCTGCTCTTAGTAAACGAGATAACACTTCACGCAAATGTCTGAGATGTTGTTCCATTGATTCACTGTATATTACGATGTCGTCCAAACAGTGGTACACATATTTAAATTTAATGTCGTGAAATATCTTCTCCAATAGTCTACTACATACGGAACTTCCTTGAGATATTCCAAAGGGTACCCTAGTAAATTGGTACAAGTTAAAAGGAACTGCAAACGCGGTTAGACGTTTGGATTCTTCTGAAAGAGGTATTTGGTGAAAAGCTTGATTTAGATCCATTACCGTAAAAACCATTGCTTTAGTAAAATAATGAAACGCACTATGGATGTCTGGAAGAGGGATTGATTCAAATTCTATTCTTTTATTTAATTGCCTGTAGTCTACAACTAGTCGGTGTTTATCTGGTCCTTTCGGTACTAAAAAGGAGGGTGAAGAATATGGGGACGTAGAGGGTTCTATGACTCCTTGATCCAATAACTTATTGATATGATTTCGCATGACTTCCATCTTGGGAGGCGACAACTTGTACGGAGGTAGTCGTATTACTTTCTGATCACTCAGATTAATTTTATACTCTATTAGGTCCGTCAGTCCTAGTTTTGGTGTAAGAACCGAGGAAAATTCTTTTATTAGTTTTACTATTTTGACTCTATCTCTTCGTTCCAGGTGAGATAAATCTGAATCTTGGTGTATTACATGTGCAGTAGATGAACAACGTTTATCTTCATTACTATCAAATTTATGTTTTCTTGCACGGTCAAATCTGAAATAAAATTCTCGCTCGTAGATGTCAAGAATCATTCCTGTCTTACTAATAAAATCTGCACCTAATATTAAATCAGGTCCTGATTCTTTACATACTAACATTGTAAATATCCAACTTAGGTTTTTTATTTTAACCTTAACGGTAATGCTCAGGTTTATATTTATTTTACGTTTATCAGCGGTAGCACACTTTATATTCACAGGTTGGTTCCGTTTTACTAGATGATGTTTAGCTAACATGTCCGCTAATTCTTGGCTGATTAAGCTTCTACTAGATCCCGAATCAATTAAGGCGATGGGGGATGTAACGCCTAAGTCGACTCGTATTAATGGTAGTAGATTTTTTTCCATTTACATCTATTAATCGCATTACACTTTTCACGAAATTCTCGCACATAGGGGTCGATATCTTTCGCACCTTTTTTGTTTTTCACTTGGTTACAGAATAATTCTTTCTTATTATTATTACTGGTTTCTTTTAGTTTACCCAATTTTGAGTAGCTGCGGAAGACACAGGTTTTCGGGTCTCCCTGCCTTACATGTTTTTTGAATTGGGGGTTATTCCGTTCCAATGGCTTACTTTTGCACTCTCTTCTTATGTGCCCATATTTGCCACAATTATAAGAGGTGGGTTTTCTGCGAGGAGGGTACTTGGTTTCCGCTTTATCTGGGTTTACAGTTAACTTACCAGCTTTGCGCACATGGTGAGGTCTACTAGAAACTTGTCTTTCATACGAGGTTGTTACATCAGGCAGTAGTGCTCGCAATTGATGTCTATTAGTTCCAGAGGTTTTCATTGCTTCTCTATTTTGATCTGAGTACCATACATTTGAAGAATGGATACTGCACTGTTCTAGATCAGCAATTGTATTGGGTCTATTCATCAATGATAGTCGAGATCTTTCTTCGGGTGACACTCCTATTAAAATGGTGTCCACCAGTTGTGTTTCATTCCAGCTTACACGTAGTAGTCGAGAGGACTCCCTAATATCGGAGATGTAGTGAGCTAATCTCTCCTGATGTCCTTGTACTCGGAGTACTGTCTTCCTTTTTATTTCTTCATAGATGCCGGTGGGAATAAAGTATTTTATTAAAGAGCTATGTAGCTCTTCTACGGGGAAAGTAGAGGTTAGGGCTTCTAGCACACGATTTTTTAACGGGGGTTTACACTTTGGTAACAGAACTTGTAAAATTTGCCAGTCATTCAGCTGCTGTAGATCCTTTATCTGAAGAAGATAACTAATAAATGTTAGTAACTTGGAAACATTTAAACCATCTGTATAAGGGATTTCGGTTAAAATCTTCTCCACAGGGTGAGTCATTTTTCCGTATAGATCTGCGTTATAGTTCATAGGGGTAATTCCTCGATGAGGGTGATTAGATTCATTGGGGGTGTTGGTCAATTCATTATTTCCGGGACGAAACTGAAAATGCTCGGGAGGAGGGACATTTACATCTGTATCAGTATTTTGTTCTGGGTTCGCTTGCACTTGCGATACGATAGGTGAGTTCCGATCCGAGTTAGGCGGAGGTAAACCAGTGGTGGGGGATTGTACTGGGGAGATGTGTAATTTCATTAATGACTTCTCTATTTCGTCCATCCTGAATGAGTCGGATTTTCGTCTTAAATCGTTGATAATTGAAGGTAAGCGGCGTAGAGCTTCGTCTGCTAGCTTTTGTACATCAACGGGTATTTCTGTGAGATTCGGCCAGATCGACAAATTTTTTATTCGCCTGGTTAAATGCTCTATTCTCTGGGTAGTCCGCAAAATTTTTGCCGGAGATTTCTCGTCTTGGAGTGTTTGAGACAATAAGTATAGTTCACTATACTTGGCATTACAAATTTCTTTCTCGCTTTCATAATCGAGTTGGCTTAGATTGTTTAATTGCACGGGCGCATCAAATCCACATTCGCGAATTGAACTTCGTAATTCCGCGACTGTTACATCAGCATGGGGTAGTCCACGCAAAAGGGCTTCGTAAGACAGCTCGTCTTTTAATAACAAATCCGGGTTAAATTGGGCCATTTTGTTCTAACACAATAGCACGTACTTAAAATTAATACTAGTATATTACACATATATTACATATACATATAATAAATTCATAAGTAATAAATTTACACAAATTAGAAAAGAACAATTTCTCTTCTAAGGGAGAGACAGAAATCACACACACATATCTTTCAATGTTAAATAGCCGATCAGCTGTTTACTGGAATGTAGGTCAGAGGGTGGCCGACATATTTAGTTAACAAAGGAGGGCTGCGCGAGTGTGTCAGGGACAAAGGGGGTTTTACTCTTATTGTTCTTTATACAAAGCGACTGAATAACACAACTACTGTATACGTACTCTAAACCGGTATAAACACGAGAGAAGGGGAGCACAATCTATTTCTTATTATTATTACTCCGCTTAGACAACACTTTGGCTCCGTTCATTCATAAACTTTTCTCAATTAAATAATTACTTATTTTGTTCACAAGTTTTAAATCACGAAGTTCTACTTAATTACTTTATTATTATTAACAAAGTTATTTTTAATCAAATTTTGTTTATAACACATACTAGTGTATGTAAGCTAGATAGTTGGACATACACTGTGCAGAATGATTCAGGAGACAACAGGTCATAGATTGTCGTAAACAAACCTGTTACAGATTGTTCGGTTGACCAAAAGTGTTATGCTTGGTCACAATTCATGTATGCAAGTACTTATATCAAATTATGCAGGAAGTGCCGGTAGGAACCTGCATATAGCATTTTACATTGTATGACGCTAATGACATTTTACTTATACATTCTACCATCTACGTAACTTAATACATATTACGTTATTTAATAGTGTATTAAATATGTTTTGAACATTACATTTATTAAAGTAACTTTCTGAGTGCATATATCAATATTATATATTTAGTTACAATTTATCCACGCATAGTGAATGCAATTTTGTTTGTGACACTATATACACAATTAAAACTCTTTCCTTTGTTTCCTTTATTTTTTTGAATGACGCAATTTGTTTGCTTAAAACACCTTTATAAAATTTAGCATAGTGGCACTCTTTAGTGACACTCTGTAAACAATTACCCTTTTATTTTTTTTGTAAGCAGAGTGGCACATTTCTGTAACGTCTTTTTACGCGTTACAAATCCAGGGAACCCCTCGTAATTAAACTCCGTTAATTAGATGGGCTGCCTACGTTGTAACAGAATTGATCACAAATAATTAATATCACAAATTACTTACTAACTGTGTAAGGAAACAATGGCAAGGTATACAATTGATTTAAGCACTCCTCATATGTGTGTAACAAGAAGACTTCTCTTTTATTTAACATTTAAAAACATACTGACAGATCCCATGACTTTACTAATTCAATTATTAAGTTATTTGAAAGGTTTCTTTAAAGTTTGAGATCAAAGTTGATTTTATATAGCTATACCTCGGATCCGGGTCAACTTACTGTATTTCTGCAATTAAAACGTTTAATTATACTCATTTCATGATATTAGCTTGCAAGACTTTCTTTTACTCAACCATTGGAAGAATGGTATTATAGCTTGAATTATAATGCTCTACATCATCATATAAACTGTTACAACGTATGAAGTTAGAATAGTTACATGAAATTCTTATATTTAATTTATAAGTCTTTACAAAATTAATATTTTCTGAAAAGTCTCTTTCAAGATGTGTTGTGTAACAAATATTAGTAACCTCGATAGACAGGCTATCGAGTCACCTTTTAATTGGTATACTGGAGACTCGTCCTGGTGTATCCGTCTTGGGAAACAGGAACAGCTACGTCGTCATCTCGGTCTGGCCTTCCTCTGTAAAGGGCTCCAAAAGTTCGTAGGTTGAACAATATGCAGAGTAGATATCTCAGATGATCTTGTAGATTATCGGAAGTCCCGATCTGCATCTTCTGTCACGTGCAGTAGAATTTGTGGCTTCTGATGATTCACATGTCCGGGTATGACTTTGGAATTGTTGTTATTTGTTCAAGCACGATGTCATCTTGTGTTATACTCTTTGTTACGTTTCGATACTTTTTGTTTTACATTACTTTAAACTTATTGTCTATTCACATGACTACATTAATTAATACATCCAGATGCTTTGAACAGCGACATCTGGTACACCATCTTAAGGTGAAGCAAAATATCGTTAACATATTTTAAGCGCACAGCTCCTACGTCTATACTGTACGGAGTCACCATTGCAAGAGAGAGAAATTCCGCTCCCTTCGCCTGGTACTGGGCAAAAGTTAGTGGGACAATTTCCGCGCGAGAATATAGTTCCTAACTATATTTAAGTTAACATTTTTTTTATTTATACAAACTATCCCTAAACAAATATACATAATTTAAATCAGTTGTTTTAGCGACTATTTATGTCTTCAGATTTTTTTATTATTAACATTAATTTTTTTTTCTTATTCTAACTCACACAAGACTCGGAAAGCATGTCGAGTCTGGAATCAACAGGACAGCGCCTGCTTACAAGCAAAGGGTTAAATACGATATTAATAACTCTTTACAATTTTTCTTTTTATTAGAGTATCTTATAACTAATTAATTACTGCTTCCTCTCATACTGAGTACATACAGGTATTTTATATTAATACAGTGAGATTTAAATGGCTTAAGAGCTCGCAACCTTAATTTTTAAAAATTTTTATTATTTTGATTATTGGTACAATTTAAATCGTCACATAAGTTGCAATCAAGGTCATGACGCTAGGATTCTGCTACCTGGAGCTCGTAAAGTTGTTGTCGTTGCTTCACTCCTGACGTTGGTGTTCACTTTTCACATTTTAGTTTTAACTGCACTAATGTTACCTTTTTATATGGTATGGAACATACCTTACAAGTTAAACCTTTTTATAAAGAGATGTGTCGGCTATTTTAGTTATTTTTAATTCTTTTTCTACATTTAAGCTACTTTACTTGTTTTACATTTCACATCGTTTCAACTACATGTGGAGTATGTAACCACGAAACACTTACTTTCTGCTACATCGTTTTGCAATATATACATACGTTCACCTTCACGACACATGGTAAAGCTGTTAACTTGTCAGAGATTCTGGGTCGACTGGGGTTGATTTTGCGGCCGTGAGTAGGGAAGCGATTCACACGCCGAGAGAAAAGTAATTCGTACTTTTATTATTATTATTTTTCCATTAATTAACTACTATTAATTATCCTACCTTTTCTTTATTGAGTTGGGTATTTCATTTATTATTATCACGTCTTTTATTTAATTAGAATGATAATTAGTATTCGCTTCATAACAGTGTAATTTGCATGTCCGTACTAGCCTTTTTACAAGTTGGTACAGGTACAGTAAAGCCCCGATTATCCGCGAGCGGATGATCCGCGAGTGCCGCGAAAAATTTTTTTTAATTACGAACCTCAAAAAAACCAATTTTAATCAAAGCCAACAATAGGGAAAATACAATAGGCCCTACAGTGTGAAGGTCGAAAATTTCTGACAGGTTTATTGTGCATCGTAATCCTATAGGCCTTCTCGGAATTTTGTTTTGGCTCTTGCTCTTTTGTTTTGGTCAAGTTCACTAACCTTCCCCCTCTACGTACATATTCTCTCGGTCTGCCAGTGGTGTCAGTTGTCAGTAAGCGTGCTTAGTGATAAGTCGTGATCAGTTCGTTAGTTCCTGAAATTAATAATGGCTGAAAAACGAAAGAAGGTTGTGTTAACGGTTGCACAAAAACTTGAAATGATTTCTAAAATAGAAAATGGCGCTTCAAGGAAGCAGATGTGTTTGAATTACGGGATCGGGGAAACAACAGTGCGAGACGTTTTAAAGCAAAAAGACAAACTGTTAGCCTTTGCATAAGTGTCGGACAGTGCTTCTGGGATGAAAAAACGAAAAACAATGAAGAAATCCACCTATAATGAACTTGACTCGGCATTAGCGGAATGGTTAGCTCAGGTGCGAAGTGAGGGCACCCCCGTGTCTGGTCCTACCATTGCAGCTAAAGCAAAAATCTTTTTTGATTTGTTAGGCCTGGAAGGACGACGCATCTTTTTTGATGTGTCGTCCGGTTGGTTACATCGTTTTAAGAAACGTCATGGAATTAGAGAGATTGGTTTACACGGAGAGAAGCTGAGTGGTGATCAACAAGCAGCTGATGATTTTCAACGTGATTTTGAAGAGTTTGTGTTGTTTGAAGATCTGTCATATGAACAAATTTATAACGCTGATGAATCAGGGCTTTTTTGGAAGTGTCTTCCCACTCGTACTTTAGCATTTGAAAGTGAACATCAAGCGGCAGGTCACAAAAGTAGCAAGGAAAGAATTACAATCTTGCCATGCAGCAACGCTGCGGGTAGTCACAAACTTAGGCTTCTTGTAATCGGTAAATCTAAGAAACCAAGGTCTTTTAAGGGGACAAGAGCAGAAAATTTACCAGTTGATTATTTCTACCAAAAAAAATGTTGGATGAACCAGCAGATTTTTCAAGAATGGTTTGAAAACATTTTTGTGCCTCAAGTACGTAAACATCTTGACTCAAAAAATTTACCAAAGAAGGCTGTTTTGTTAATTGACAATGCGCCTTCACTACATGTGTGCTTAAATCTTCTGACGGGCAAATCTTCGCAAAGTTTTTGCCCCCAAATGTTACTGCGCTGATACAACCTATGGACCAGGGAGTCATTGCAACCATGAAGAGAACATACAGAACAAAATTGTTACTGTCAAAAATCGAAGAAGACTGCGATCTCAAAGAATTTTGGAAGAATTATACAATTTTGGATAGCATTTACGATATTGCGTCTGCATGGGATTACATCAAACCCTCAACCCTTGTTAAATCATGGAGAAAACTCTTTCCGATTATCGAAACAAATGTCAACCAAAACATTTGTGAAGAAGAGAATGAAGTCATGCCGACCACTACACTTGTTGACCTAGTGACATCCGTTCCGGGAGGTGAGAATGTCGACGAAGAGAACATAGAAGAGTGCCTGGAATGCGACGCAAGTGAGCCGGCTGACTGACGTAGAGATAACGAACAAAGCAATGGGAGTGAACGAGAACGAAGAAGAACAAAGTGAAAGTGAAGAAGACGAGGCGCCTGCGCGGATGACACACGAAACTGCTTTGCAGCACGTAGACGGATTGCTTCAATATTTAGAGGAACAAGACGACGATGCACATCTGGCAGAGAAACTCATGTTAAGGAAAGTACAATCTAGAATAAAGAAAAGGTGTTTCCAAAGCAAGAAGCAAAAACGAGTGACTGATTTTTTAAAAAGGCGTAACTGAACACTTTTTGTTAACAGTACAGTATTGTTTTTTGTTTACTGTTCTTTATTTTAGTGATTTAGACGTACAGCAAAGGTTTCTCTGTACTGTACATATTTTAAAAGTTTTACATATTATTTTTTTTGTACAATAAAACAGTTTTTATGCTGAAATATTTTTTTTTCGTGTTTACACCTCATTTTTAGTCTTTTTTCGGGTTATCCACGATTTTCACTATCCGCGGTGCCCTTGCCACCCAATTCCGCGGATAATCGGGGCTTTACTGTATATAGGTACAGAGGGGAGGGTGGATTATTTTCTCACGTGTTATTTTGAATAAATATTATTTTGTGCTATTTAAATTGCCTTTAAATCGTCACATAACGAAATAAATATACATTGTGAAAATAGTAAAAAACAAGCAGTAGAAGCAGTTAGTGAGAAATTCAATACTAAAATAAATGATTTAGATGTCAGAATCAATCAAATTAATGAGACAGTTAGCGAGGAAGTTCAAAACCAAATAGAGACACAAAGTAAAGAAATAGAAAAGAAATGTTTAACTACAGTAGAAAATCAGATAGAAATTATGACCTAATGTGAAGTAAACAAACATAAACATGAAAACCAATGTTTTGCAAAATAAATTAGAGAAATTTGAATCAAATGTAGTAGATATAACCAAAAATATTGAAACTATAGATAACACAATATCAGAACACGAAAGCAATACGAACAATAGAATAAGTATACTACAAAATGAGATCAAAGAGATAGATGACTTAAATATACAAAATAACAATAATATGCATGATAAATATAATTTAATTGGGAATAATTTAACCAGTGTGAAGAATGAGTTACGGGGGGAAATTAACAAAAAAATTTACCGGTGTTACTGAAAGGGTGATAATAACTAGAGACTTACATAACGAAATTGAATTAGAGACTTTCAGCTACGAGAATAGGGTAATACACCCAATGAGATTTATAAACCAAACCTGGGAGTACAACCTTTTCAGTAATAGTAGTTGGGAGGCGCAACTGACCAAAATAATTAAATGTTTTAAGGGAAGTTCAATAGTGTGGGCTGAAGCACATAGGTTAGAGTGGGACTGTTACGAGACATTCGAAAAAGCATTTAAAGGGAAATACTGGACCGAAGACGAACAAGAAATACTAAGAAGCTGCATAATGGGAACGGGCAATTTCATAGGACACCCTAATAATAATATAACCATATATGTAACGAAGTTGTACAACGAGGCTAAATACCTAGAGCCGCAGATACCATTTAAATCTTTCATGAGACATGTTAGTAAGCACTTACCGCGAGAAGTGCATATAACACTAATGACAAAAGAAATTGAAGATATGAACGAGCTAGAGAGAATCCTAGACATATTACAAAGTATTAGAGACCGCGAAGTGGGTAGGCGGCCACTGCAACATAATAATAATAATAATAATAATAGCAACTCTGAATTTGGTCACCAGAGAAATAATTATAATGGATATAATAATATGCATAGAGATAGTGTAAACAAATCAGGTGAGTAGAGATGTTCCAGGTGCAAATGCGAGAATTACGCCAACCGACAACAATGTTTAAGTGCAGACTACCAAGAGAAGACCAGAGGAGGAGAGACGAACCAAAGCAGTTTGGCCAGCAAAATAGGGGAGCACCGAACACCAGAGGAGCAAACAGTCATAACCAAGGATTGTCGAGGGGTCAACAAGGACCAACCACAAGCACCAACAGGCAACAGACGGAAAACTAGGACAGAGAGTGGTAGCAGGGACCGGATCACTGTCCAGGGAAGCACATAAAGTCCAACCGTTGGAGGATGTCCAGAGCAACGTGATTAAAGCCGACATAGTTGCAGATTTATTAGAAGAAGAAAACAACACCACGATTGAGGTGAGAGCTGGACTGACTGAGATACAGGTAAATGTAGAAAATAAGAATTATAGAACACTTGTAGACACAGGTAGCGAGATTTCCGTTATTGCAGAAAATATTTTAGGAGAGTTAAGAGAGGTTAAGAAGAATATTCCAATTTTACCAGTAGCAGGGGTTACGGTAGTAGGTGTTACGGGAGTACGCAGTAAGAGAATAACAAAGCAAATACAGTTAAGTTTTTTGATAGATGACACAGAATTTGAGAACACATTTTTGGTAGTTAAAGGGTTAAGTTTAGACATTATACTGGGTAATGATTTCCTGCAAAGAAACAAAGCTGTAGTAAATTTTAAGGAGAAAATAGTAGAGTTAGACAGGGGTGATCGGTCTGTAAGGGTTAGTTTTGAACAAGTATTAGATAAAACTACAATAACAGGGGTGAAAATACTACAAAAACGGGTAGACGAAAGTGATACAGATACTAGAATAAATTCATGTAGAGAAGTAGAGTATATGGAGAGTTTTGAAAATGAAATGGGTAATATTAATAATGCAGTATGGGAGATAAGGGCGGATGAATTTTGTAGTGGAGGTGAGGTGATAAGGGATGATCAACGTGCGTCATTGTGGCAAGTGGTTGAGCAGTTTAAGGGAGTGTTTGCTGATATTCCAGGAAGGGCAAAAGGTTACGAATGTATATTGCAGATACGGGAACACACACCTTTCATGCAGCGAAGTTATCCCGTGCCTTACTCCAAACGACGAGCGGTGCAAGAGGAACTGGACAGGATGATGGAAGGAGGAATAATCGAGAGGTCAGTGTTACATTATTCAAACCCATTGGTTGTAGTAATAAAAAAGGATGGTAGAGTGAGGTTATGTTTAGATGCGAGGAGGATCAACCAGATTATAATACCAGACCAGGAATCACCAGAGTCAATCAACGAGATATTTCAGAAATTTAGTGGAGTGAGGTATATGACATCACTTGATCTCACAGCAGGATATTGGCAAGTACCATTGGCGGAGGTAAGCAGGAAATACACAGCGTTTTTGTTCAATGGTAAAAATTACCAGTTTCGACGTCTACCATTTGGATTGAATACCAGCGTAGCCAGCTTCATAAAATGTTTGGACCAAATTTTGAAACCGAAAGACTTGGATTTTTTGACAGTGTACATCGATGATATATTGAGTGCGTCTAGAACTTTTGAGGAACACCTAGATCACTTGGGATATATTTTAGTGAAATTAAAGGAAGGAGGACTAACCATAAATTGGGACAAATCAAAGTTTCTACAAACAAAATTAAATTTCTTAGGATTTATCATCACACTGTAACGGTACAGATTTGTAGGGCCAAGGTGATATCTTTAAAAGATTTATATTCTCCATGTAGGCATGGTTCACCTTTTTGGAACCCCGAGTTAGTCAACCAAGTATGCAGTGTTTATCACAAAACATTCTATGTTTCGGCTCCACACTGAAGCAGCGTAGACAGGTTGTGAAATAACACCTAACTTTGGATCAGCCGTGAATCACGGAAAAAAGTAATGTAATTTCATATTGCAGCAGGCGGCAAAATATTGCTAACTCTTACGCCTACGTTAGAGCGCTCTTTTAACAGCACCAATGGGAGCGCAGTCTCACGATCTCGTGACCAGACGAAAACCTGTGCATTACCGCCTTAGCAGCACTGAGACCAGTTCCATTGCAACTCACGGCTGAGCGGCCAGACAATCAGCAGACAGTTGCCAGAACAAAAACAGTAGCCTCGGACGAGTTCTTGGTAGGCCGAAAAATACAAAAGTAGGCCTACCAAGTAATATAAAATGTACAAACAGTAAAGTGACGAGTAAATGACGTAAGGTAATAATAAACTGTGTTTGGAGTGGAGAGTGATTAGTGAAAACAGTTCCGGACAATATCGTGTACAACGTTTGGATATTACGCAAATAGGTAACAAGTGTAAAGACAGTTTCATTTGGCCAAAACATTATAATTAATAAGGAGCTCATTAATTAAATAGGAAGTTTTAAAAATAAATGTAAATTGAGTGAGTATGTGTATGGGTTATCAAAAGTACTGGCTCAACTAGAAAGATGTAGTAGTAGTCTATACAAAATTATTGGACTAAAATTAGTAAAAAATTATAAATATAAAGAACACATAATAATCAATGATAGAGTAAATGGTAAAAAATTAAAAGGTTCATTCTCCTATAAACATGTGTTAGTCTAGTTATTACGCCATAACCATTTCCTAGTTTTCCGTGCTGACAGCTCGTCTGACGTAATCGGGGGTTTTCTGAAATTTTATTACAGTCAGATAGCGGGATTTTTATAAGGGCAAGAGTGTTTAAAGTTTACATGTATAGCTAAAAAACATGTTGGCGACCTAGGCAGTTGCAAAAGGTAAGTTTTACGGGGACTATGACGGTAAGTAAAATTCTGGCAGCGGTGAGTATTTTATGATGAGTGTACTATTTAATTAAAAGGGTAAAAGGCGAGTACCTTTACAGCGACGACCCTGCCAGGAAGTTCGTATATAAAAATTATAGGAACTAGACCTGTTTTAAAGCACAGAAAATAGGAATTGGTAACGGCGTATTTGTAAAATTTTAATCGTATATATTTACGTTCAAGGTTATGTTTTGGTAGGTCCATTATGTTCACAAGTGTGTTAGTGTTTTGATTTTATATGAGTAATTATAGAATAAGAGAGTTTCTTTTTATATTTATATATAAAGAGGTTATATAAATAAATTTTGAATATGACCGAGGTACTAGAGAATATTGGTTTCGCGTGGGATGAATGGGAAAGCGAATTTAGAGGGTTTGTAGGTGAAATGACAGACGAGGAGTGGGGTAAGTTGGACGATAATTTAACACGGATGGAAGAACAAGAAGAGGGAATATTTGCGGAAATTAAGAAGCACAGTGATGATATTGGTAGTAAGATGACAAATGATAAAGGTAAGGTAGTTGAAGTAATAGTGGTAGAAAATAAGGCAGTAAATAGGCCTAGTGATAATGATGATAGTGTGGTGGTGATAAATAAAGGTAGAGAGACAGACCAAGTTAACAAAAATAAAGACGATCAGGTGACAGATAATGATGTAATTAATGATAATATAAGTGGTTTGATATGATTAATAAACGGTTTGACGAAAGTGACAAAAAGTGGGATGAATGGTTGCGGGAACTAAAGACAGACCGATTAAAGGAGAACTCAGAAGTTGAATTAAAACAGGTAAGTGATAACGATAATTCTAATAATGAATTAATAAATAATAGTGAAAAAATAGTGGGAGAGGTAGTGTTCACTAGTGAAGATAATGATGGTAATTACAATTCTGAGGTAAGTGGTAGTACTACCAGTAACCATAATGATGAAATAACATTAAATAAGAATAATGATTATATAGCTGAAAATGGGGTATCTAAGAATGATACGGTAAGTAACAGTGGTGAAATTAAAAACGTGGTGTTAGAGTGTAAGGTTGTGAGCAGAGAAAGTGTTGATGAGGTTATAAGTGTGTGTGTAGAGAGGTTAAATGGGCAAAGGGCAGATGTTCCCCAAGTTTATGGTGAAACAGAGTTTTCACAGGTGTTTAATGAGAACAGAGTTTCCTCCTGTATTTGTATGGAAGACAAGGTGTCTTCAGATGGTCCCTGTATTTTTCATGATTTAACTGGTAAAGCCAGTAGAGGTAATAAATATTTAATGGTGCCCTTTGCATGGAGTGAGAGAGAAAAGGTGATATGGTGTTGTGATGAGAGAAAGAGAGAAATAGCGATTTTTGAGGTTAATAGAGGTTATGAAAGGTTAGTGCAGGTTTTAGATATAGAGAAAGGTGAAAAAAGTGACTTGCATGGTGAAATAGAGAGAGATGAATATTTTGATAATACTGTTATAAATAATAAAATAACTTACCTGATGTTAACTAATACTACTGATGGAGACTGGACAAAAATAATTAATATTGACAAGGTTTATGAAATAATAATAGGGAATAATCCTATAAGTTATCAGGGTATAATGAAAGAAATAGAGTTGATGGGTTATCATAATAATGATAATAATAAATTGAGGGTAAGTAAGAATGAGAAATGTTATAAAAAGGCAAGATTATTATACGATGATGGAGGTTGAATTAAAAAAGCAGTGTATGGACATTTTAAATACTTTAGTACTGTATATGGTAATGACTTGGCTGAATCAGGTATTGAAGTATGACAAATAATAATTGGATATGACGAAAATTTGTAAATAAATGTATTGTGTTAATATTATTTTGCTGCAATGTACAGTATAGCTTATAGGTAACGTATGTTTGTAATAAGAACAAATGGCATAATAATATTTAAGTCTATTTTGTATGATGTGTGTATTTTAAAAATGTTTTAAATAATATAATTACAGCTAAATTGTTTCGAGTGGAGGTTATTAAATAATTGTCAAGTTAAACAAATAATTTAAAAAGGTTAATTTTATTAATGAAGCAAAATTAATTTTGGTTTGAATTGTAATAAATAGAAATTGATAAATACGTTAACTACAAGACTCAGAGAAATTAACGGTTGAAGTAAGCATATGTGTCAGTATATGTCGTAACCATGAATGTTGAAACTGAGAGTGTTTATAACACCAGTCTGGCAGACTATTGTTGATGTAAACAGGGGTGTTGTATGTTTTGACTAATGTTTGCAGCCAGGTGTTGAAGTTGACAACTGTTTTATTCTGCTGAATCATTGCCAGTAGGAAAATCCTATTATGAAATAAAAAGAAATACAAGATGTGAAGAAATGGAGGTAAATTTTTTGAATAATGTAGGTAATATTTTTATGTCGGATCATTTTGAAAAATGTAATTAATTTTGAAATTGTTAATTAAAACAATATGAATTAAATTTAATGAAAGGTAATTAAATAAATTGAAAAGATAATTTTTAATAATGACTTTAAATCTATTTTGATCTGAATTTTGATTGTAATAGTAAAATAAATAATTGATAAAAAACATAATGATTAAAATATTCATTTAAAATTGAAAACTGAAGGAAATTTTGTATGGATATAATAAAAAATGTTCAGGCTAAGATAATGTGTATATTACACATTAATGTGTATATTATACCTAAGATGTGTATATTACTGTTCAAGTAACCTTTTATAAATGTCAATCCATATTTTATGTATAACTGTAGATTCCCCACCTAAGTGCGGCCATGACCTCACCGGATCATGACCGTGAAAGTAGTTAATTGTGACAAATCATAAATTTTACTTGATATAACCGGCTTGTGGTTTGTTTTATTTTGTTAACCCGGTGGTTTGTTAGACTTAGTAGGGGGGTTATTTTTTGGGGAATCTACCTAATTTTGGAACAGGGCTATTTTCACCCAGATAGGGGTGGTAGTCCATTAGGGGCGTATCAATCAAGAATAGTAAGTGTAACACTGAATTTTATTGTAACGCCGAAGCAAGGATGGGGGTGGAATAAAAGAAAAAATGTCCACCCCTTCCGCATCAGTCCTTGTGAAAGCAGCTGGGCGCCACAGTCCATGGGGGGGGGAAATAGTGAGTGTGGATGGGGGTGACCTAGTTACAGGTCACGAGGGAGATGTGGTTTATGGCTAGGATGAGGCCGGCAATGGCCAAGAAGCCTAGCGCAGAACACAGTAATATGTAACGGGTATCAGGGGTTAAGGGATTAAAAGGGGGGTAGTATAGAAAGAAAAAAAAAATTTTTTTATATGATTGAACTGTAGGTAGACTGTAAGTTTATATTATTATTTTTAAACCAAACCAGTACTTTGTATAAGGAGAACCAGTACTTTGCAAAGAATGAGCCTGTATGACTAAGAGGAAACAAATCAGTTGTGAGATATGGAGTGATGGAAGGCCGTTTATTAAATTTTAATTGAATGTTTTAAAGTCAGGCGATACTGTGGCGGGTATCTGTCCGAGCTTATGGTGTTTGGGATCTCGAACAGAGAAGTCCAGTAAGATCGGATGGGTGCTGCCACAGTCACCGGACTAGGGGGGTAAGTACCCATGATTTTAGTAGAGAGTTCAGGGGGGTTGTGGCGCCATATCCTTGCTGACCCTCTTAGGTTTTAGGCAATAAGAGTTTGAACGCTTTGGCCTTCAACCTCTTATGGGGGGGGGTATTGTAACGGTACAGATTTGTAGGGCCAAGGTGATATCTTTAAAAGATTTATATTCTCCATGTAGGCATGGTTCACCTTTTTGGAACCCCGAGTTAGTCAACCAAGTATGCAGTGTTTATCACAAAACATTCTATGTTTCGGCTCCGCACTGAAGCAGCGTAGACAGGTTGTGAAATAACACCTAACTTTGCATCAGCCGTGAATCACGGAAAAAAGTAATGTAATTTCATATTGCAGCAGGCGGCAAAATATTGCTAAATCTTACGCCTACTTTAGAGCGCTCTTTTAACAGCATCAATGGGAGCGCAGTCTCACGATCACGTGACCAGACGAAAACCTGTGCATTACCGCCTTAGCAGCACTGAGACCAGTTCCATTGCAACTCACGGCTGAGCGGCCAGACAATCAGCAGACAGTTACCAGAACAAAAACGGTAGCCTCGGACGAGTTCTTGGTAGGCCGAAAAATACAAAAGTAGGCCTACCAAGTAATATAAAATATACAAACAGTAAAGTGACGAGTAAATGACGTAAGGTAATAATAAACTGTGTTTGGAGTGGAGAGTGATTAGTGAAAACAGTTCTGGACAATATCGTGTACAATGTTTGGATATTACGCAAATAGGTAACAAGTGTAAAGACAGTTTCATTTGGCCAAAACATTATAATTAATAAGGAGCTCATTAATTAAATAGGAAGTTTTAAAAATAAATGTAAATTGAGTGAGTGTGTGTATGGGTTATCAAAAGTACTGGCTCAACTAGAAAGATGTAGTAGTAGTCTATACAAAATTATTGGACTAAAATTAGTAAAAAATTATAAATATAAAGAAAACATAATAATCAATAATAGAGTAAATGGTAAAAAATTAAAAGGTTCATTCTTCTATAAACACGTGTTAGTCTAGTTATTACGCCATAACCATTTCCTAGTTTTCCATGCTGACAGCTCGTCTGGTGTAATCGGGGGTTTTCTGAAATTTTATTACAGTCAGATAGCGGGATTTTTATAAGGGCAAGAGTGTTTAAAGTTTACATGTATAGCTAAAAAACATGTTGGCGACCTAGGCAGTTTCAAAATGTAAGTTTTACGGGGACTATGACGGTAAGTAAAATTCTGGCAGCGGTGAGTATTTTATGATGAGTGTACTATTTAATTAAAAGGGTAAAAGGCGAGTACCTTTACAACACCAGAGGGAATCTCAGCGAATCCGGACAAGGTAGACTCTATTATGCGCTTCCCTGAACCGAAGAACAATAAACAACTACAAAGTTTCCTAGGATTATGCAATTTTTATCGCAAGTTTCAGAAAAACTACGCACATACAACAGCAAAATTGAGTGCAGTGCTCCAGAAAAATAAGCAGTGGAAATGGGGAGCAGTAGAACGGGAAGCTTTCAACAAAATCAAAAGAAAATTTAGTCAAATGATAATGATGAACCGTCCCGATTTTAACAAGACGTTTTTCTTACAGACGGATGCTAGTAATGTGGCAGTAGGCGCGGAACTCTACCAAGAAGACGACGAGAAGGAACACTTGACCATCGCATTTGCTAGATCGTTGCTGTCGGCAGAAAAGAATTATACGACCACCGAAAAGGAACTGTTAAGCATTGTGTTTGCCGTCGGGAAGTTCAGAACCTACATCTTGGGAAACAGAACAGTGATCCTCACCGACCACAAGGCGTTATCCTTCTTAAATACATGTAAACTCGCTCACAGCCGTCTGACCAGGTGGGTGCTTGTTTTACAGGAATATAATTTTGATTGGGAGTACATCAAAGGGGCAGAAAACAAGATACCTGACACTCTCTCTAGGGTAGACATGTTGGACAACAAAACTGGTAGAGATTTGAAGGAGATTGAAATTTTCCAGATAAGCAGGGAGGACAAGATCTTTGGAGAAGCGTTAAAGAACATCATAACCATGCAACGAGCAGATGGTAAGTCAGGTAAGATTATAGATAGTTTAGAAACTGAATTAGCGGAATCAGAGTATAGTCAACATTTTCAGATTTACAAGGGGTTATTATTTAATAAAGTAGTAGGGGGTGAGCGTGATTGGAAGTTAGTTGTGCCAGAGGGGTTAGAAGAGAAGATCATTTGGGATTGTCATTTAAGATATGGTCATTTTGGGGCGAAGAAGTGTGTTAGTGTTTTAAAGGAGTCATGTATTTTCAAGAATATGGAAAGGCGTGTTAGAAAATTATTAAGGGGTTGTGATTTGTGTCAGAAGTCGAAGGTAGTAAATTACAGGGTTGAAGGGGAGATGAATTTTATAAAAGTGGAAATACCTTTCGATTTAGTTGCGGTAGATTTGTTTGGACCATTGCCGAAGGGTAGAGGCGGAGTGATGTATATTTTTGTAATGCTTGACACTTTTTCGAAGTATGTGAGATTGTATAGTGTTAAAAGAGCTACCAGTCAGGTATTGAGTGAAAAGGTGACAAAGGACTACATGATTCACGTGGGTAAGCCAAAAGTAATTTTATCAGATCATGGGCGAAATGGCGTTCATCAGTGGGAAATGGCGTCAGACCCTAGGATGGGAAGGAATCATCACGAAGCATACGGTTGTGTACCATCCCCAGTCCAACCAGGCTGAGCGTGTAATGAGAGAGATAGGCAGGATCTTTAGGGTCTATTGTCACGCTAAACACAGCGAGTGACTGTTGTACGTCAGAAGAGTAGAGACTTGGCTGAACAGTACCACCCACGAGTCCACCGGCTATACACCTCACGAGTTGATCAAGGGAACACGCCCCCCAAGGATTTTGGAACAGTTGTTTGACTACCCACCTGAGAGCGAGACAACGGATGTGAGCATTAAGTTCAGGTTGGCAAATGAGAACTTATTGAGCAAGGGAGAGCAGAGGAAATGTAGACACGACGTAAAAGGTAAGTGGGTGAAATACGAAATAGGACAGTTGGTATTGGTGAGGAGACACGACTTATCGAGCGCTCAGGACAAGGAAATCAAGAAATTCTTCTTGCTTTATGAAAGGCCATATGAGGTAAGAGAAATTAAGATGAAAAACTCATATGTATTGCAAGATAGGGAGACAAGGGAGATAGTAGGAACACACAATGCTACGAACTTAAAGTTGTACTGGTCATCATAGGAGTCTAAATAAGGTTTATTTTATATTAATGTATGAATGGATTTTAATTTGATATTTATTTTTCCAGAAGGGACACTCCCCCATTTTCGGGCGATCACAGACTCACCACCTCTGATCGTGGATTTCGGCAATCTGGAGGCGGACCATGGTTGGCGGTAGCCTCAGCAACGGGGTGAAAGCAATGATGGTCTTACTCCACAAAAAGGTGTCAGTAGAAATTCTTTACTTGTGAGAACGGGGAGGGGGACCCATAGTTTCGTGGAAAGGTAAGGTAGAGTCACATAAAAAAAAAAAAATTTGATGGTAGTATTTTTCCACGAACTATCTTAGTTTTATTTTAGAAAATGTGAAATGAAACAACCAAAATTATGCAACGTAAATACTTAATTTTTCAACGAATTGTTTTCCTTCAGAAAACAACACAGATGTATTTTATTATAATGTAAACTTATAAGATGACCCATTGTACTTATTGTTTTGTCATAAAGAGAATGTTAGTGAAAAGTGAAAGATTGGACTTTCAGAAGTGTCTATGTGAAAATTTTTTAAAATAAATAAAAGAACTTGTTTTTATACAAGGTTAAAGGGTGATTTTGGGGGTTGTTTGGTGTTATTAAAAGTGTAAATCAATGATGGAATGTAGAGACTGCAAAGTAGAAGGACATTAAGTTTAGATATAGGTAGGCTATTGCAGTGGTGGCATGTACCACTGTAGATAGTGTTATGGGTTGATGAGTAACGCACAAATACGTTGCCATCATCGGAGGCCGATATCGGCGTATACACACTGCACAACCACTTATATAATTTTATTATATGTTAATTGATGCCGTGCAGTGTTAGTATTGACTGAGTAAAAACATGCTAATGAAGATAATTTCCCCGCCTTTTCAGGCGATTACTGTCTTACCAGCACTAATCGTGGTTTTGGACGACAGGCAGCTGTGGGCAGCAATTGTAAAACTGACCATGGTTGGTTGTCCTGAAAATTGGTGAAAGTTGAAATTAACGGGGGGCCACTTAGGGGAAATCCCCGGAACTATGGAACAGCGGCTATCACCTTGTTCGAGTAGGAACAGCCAAACAGGTGATAGACCAGTTTTAAGGTTGTAAATATAAACTCCAGGTATTATGATATCTGACACTTTTAAAAATGTAAAGCTGAAGCAAGGACAAGGAGATGCTAAAGTTCCTCCAGCAATTCAGTCCTTGTGAAGGCAACTGGACGCCACAGTCTAGGGGCGGTAATAGAGCGTGTGGTTAGGAGGTTGCTACAGGGGTAGCAGCGTTAACAAATGTTAAGTATTAAGTAAATGATGTTGATAATGTTATTGAACACAAAAGTAATTCTGATTCTGTGGTAAAGAAATATTGAAATCAGTAAAGCTGATAGATAAAATTTTAAAAGTTAATCGGTTTGCCATGATAAAAGTTATGTTTTGAATTTTATATGATAGAGATAGATAGTTATTGTTGTTTTTGCAAACTTAAGAAATTGTTTTACGTGTTATGATCATAGTATAAGTATATATTTTTTTTTCTTGTGGTGAAAAGAGTAGAGTGGTGTTGACTGGAGTCCAGTCTTGGTAAAGATAGTAATGTAAAAGGAGAAGGCATTCTGTCTTAAATCTTGTTTATCATTTGAGAACTTAGGGATAAGAAAACCAATGTAGCCTCTGGACATAAACCAATGTAGCTAAGGGGAGACATATCAGTTATGGATATGGGATTATACAAGGCCACTATTTTAAATTTTGTACTCAATGTTTCAGCATTTGGTGATGCTGTGACGGCGGTCCTGAGCTGGCCTGCATGTCAGAGCAGGAACGTTGAATGCCTAAATGGCCTTGCGGTGTTGGGATTTACCTGAGAAGTCCAGTAAGGTCATGCAGGTACTGTCATCATCATCGGACCAAGGGTAAGTGATTGTATTTCTTTTTTTATGTAAATACTACAGGGGGTTGTGGCGACATATCTAGGCTGATCCCTTTAGAAGGTGTGAATGAGTCAATGAGAGTTTTTATGTTTCGACATAAAACCTCTCATTGAGGGGGTTTTGTGACGGTACAAAAGTCCGTCTTAGGATTGATTGGTACAGAGAGAATAATTTTATTGTATTTCTATATATATATTTAAAAGTGGTTAGGTTAGCTTTCCCAAATGCATTACATACGACGCAGTTTTGCCAGTACGAGTCGACTTCAAGGTCATGGCGTACGTGAGGTTCTACACACATATTTGTACAAAGCCAGTTAAAAACACTGTTGGAACGTCATCAATCATGTAAAAACGTAACAACTGTGACGCAGAACAATGGCATCATCCGCTTAAAACAATAGAACGATGACGAGATAATCCCTTCCACCTGCGGAAGTTATGCAAATATGGTGTTCCCAGTCTGCAGAATACCTTCATGGCGTTAACACACTAAAATTTCGCTGGCGTATTTTTACCAGCTAAAGTGTTTTTGAATCATCAATAAAATGTAACTACAAGTAGACAGTGTTATCAAAGTAATAATCAGCATAATGTAAATTCAGTGCACAGAGGACAGACAAAACTGGTACACCGAACACCGGGCCTGCCATGGAGAACGTCTGAACTGCAACACTTCTACTAAATCAGGAAAGTCGAAATTTCAATAATCTCTGTTTATTAAATTGAGCTCAAAATTCTAATAAATGAAATAAAATGTACCATTTATAAAACATGTAATGAGAGAGTGAGAGAGAGAGAGAGAATGCCGGCAATTTACCAAACCGAGGCATTGGTTTATGTTTTAAAATTTCATATGAAACTGAGTGAATAATTTAAATTACAACTGCGGTATATTAAATGTTTTGTGTCTAAGGACATAACAAAAGAAATAATGAGAAGTAATTAATAGCTAGTGGAGCGGAACTGCAAAGCTGCCATCTTGTTGAGTATATGACTCCATTTTGGTTTTGCATTTTGTAACATTGATCATGATACTTGAGAAATATTAAAACTAGAGTTCTATTGTATATACATGTGTGCGAATCTTTATTTCGACAATCCCAACTGTTTCTGTCTGTTGCTTAACGATACCTTGGACCCAGATAAGATAACTAATGTTGGTGATAGAGCCACGTGGCAAACCGGAAGCTGTATGTGAACCGCATGGTGAGTACAGGTTAAATATGATAATTAAAAAATATAAAATGACAAAGCGAGTGTTAAGTAACACCTTTCATAATTTTATTATTGTTTTAAATATTAGAAAACATTGTGTTAATCTATTATTACTTTGGGGATCACATTAAATATTAAACATTAACAACATCCAATATCTAAATGTGTGTGGTAGGTATATGATAATTAGCCAAAATTTAATTTTGCACATGTCAGTTGTTTGGGTTGACTTTCAATATTATTATCTACATTTATAAGTATAAGTATCTTACTTTATACTGTACGAGCCCAACTGTAATGTTTGTGTGGATACATATTGCTGCTACTTTGAGGTGAAGGACACTTATGTGAAACTTATCGTGCGTCAAGAATCGAGGCTATTCCAGACCGCACCAGTCGGAACACTGTGTTCAAGGTCAGACATTCTGCACTGTTTCTAGTGGATTTGAGAGCGCCTGTAATAGGCAGTTGTTTAACACATCATCCTAAAAGTGACAGATTATTTTGGAATCTCAGCAGGGTATAAATATAAGCATCCAGCGATGGTCAGTCAGTCAGTTTACATCAGCCGATTACTCAGTGCGTTCAAGTGGTTATAGTGAAAAGGGATTATTGTGCAGGACTATTAGTTGACATTATTATTAGTGTGGACAAATTAACTTTAATTATTGTACGAGTAAAATCTTGTTGAATAACTTGTTGATTTTAACTGTTATTTGTGATAAATTAAAGCTGGCGATTAGTGACTTTATTGGTGTCTGTATTTTGTTTTCCACTGTACCATACGACAATCAAGGAGACCATGTAACAGTATGTAGAACTGTGTAATGCAGTATATGTACATTATTGTGTAAACAATGTTTATATAGTTGACACGTGTGTGTGCACTCCCCCTCTCTCTCTCACTCACTGTAGATACAATTTCATCTTATTTAGTATTTAATGTCATTAATGACAATACCTATGTTGATGTACGGTATGGATGCTAAACCTGGATGATCATGGGAAAAGATGTCAGCCGAGTAGTAAAAGGATGTACGATGGGTGACTATATTAGAATTGAAATTATCAACAGAGAATGAGATTTATGATATGGATGATAGAATGCAAGAAAATAGGGAATATTGAAAGGATCATATTTTAAGAATGGACTCACCGCAGATAGCAAAAGTTTGCTTATAATAAACCACAGGGCAGATGTTCTTTAGGGAACCACAGAAATAATTATGGGAATCACTGTAGTGCCTGATCCATGTAGAATTGATACATAACATATAGAATTGATACACACGCAGCCTGCTAATACAAAACTGTTTGTTGGATTACCAGTGATTGGATTATATAACAGGAATTTAGATACAAACAAGCTTGGTAGTAGTCATATGTTTCTAAAGCCATGGAAACATCAATTGGAAGACTTTATCTGACAACTCAAGAGATTTTGTAGAAAAGTGAGTTGAGAAATTTAGCTAATTTTCATTACCACATGAATGTTGACATATTATATTAATGTTGGGCATTAGCGACAGCTATGCTGCTATTATAAGTTATTTGTGAGTGTATATATTGTGTGATAATCTTTGTAATTTCAGGTTGGTGAAATATTTTTTAGAAACTTTTATACAGCATGGATAAGTGTTTATGTCTGTTATGCACCTGAGACATCTTCAGGGAATAAGAAGAATGACAAGGGTGAAGATATATTTTATTCACATGTTCCAAGCAAAACTGTCGTGCCTTCAACATTAGTTGGGTTTAGACCACACGGCA
Organism: Magicicada septendecula; assembly: GCA_034769895.1. NCBI lineage: Eukaryota > Metazoa > Arthropoda > Insecta > Hemiptera > Cicadidae > Magicicada > Magicicada septendecula. Next base: position 61,162,761 of record CM068376.1, read on the forward strand.
GACAAGAAACAATTGCAGTATCGCTCACGGAGGTATTTTTTTTTTTTTTTTTTTTTTAATACTATAATGTATACACTTGACTCTCTTGATACTTAATATGAATCTAATCTTGAATCAATCAGCAGTAAACCATATTTATAAGCTCATTATATTGAACTGCAGGACTTATAAATTGTCGACTAGGAGTCTGTTCTTTTTAACTTTTTATTTTTAGGTATCTGGTAATCAGGACATTATCTGGACACTTGCTATTAAAAAGAAACAATTGATGCCTCAGCCACACAGAGAAATTGGTAGCCAAGACTGCTTTTCTGTATCAGTGAAAGAGGTATTTACAATATTATGACTATGATATTTTTTAACGTGAAGAGGTATCAGATCTGTCTTGTAGCCATCAGTCATGTAATAATTATCTTCATCATTTTTAGACAATTATATATTGTATGTTGACAGTTTATATCCTTTGTTTTTAGCATTGTAGTACCATATTGAAATTTAGATAAAAATAAACTCTTTATTTCTTAGTCTATATTATAGAGAAATGCAGTACACTCCTACCATATATATATATATATATATATATATATATATATATTACGACGCCTTATTTCATCTAACAAAATTATCTAATATTTGTAATGTTAGATAAAATGTTACTTACCCGTGATATTACTTTACCTGGGCACCAGAACAAATCCCAGATACAAATGACACGGTTTCAGCTTAGCTCAGCGCATGGAGACACTCTTTCTCAGGATTCGTTCAGTGATTGTGGTTTTCAAGGGGAATCGTTACAAATAACACTTTAATATTTTCTTGATTATTTTAATTAACGTTTTAATCAATTATTTTTAAACTTGATTAGGCTAATGGTAGGACTTAATTCTACCCTAACACTTATAATTACTGAGTGAGTGTGAAAAGTAACGATTAAGACGTTCAAACGACCTATGGCTCTTATCTGGTTTAATAGAGATTTCTATCTCCCATACCAGTGCTAAAGAACAGGTCTGCAATAATTTGCACGTCCAATACTACACCCCACTTTCCATTCAACACTCCTATACTATGTTAGAGCTAATCTTATAATTAAAATACAAAGTGTGAAATGCTTAGTGTCTTTTAAAAATTGTTTATTGCTTTTATTATTTATTTAGTGCTTATTTCATTGATCAATGAATCTATTTCTTACTGTTTGATGCGTAGACCGAAGATAGGAATCCGTAGAGGTTCTCCTTTGATGGTTTTGCACAGAAGAATGGATGTTGGTCAATGCTGTAGAAGATGCCCTGGCAATTACAGATGATGTAGCCTTCTGTAGCACAGTGTAACCCCTCTTTGGATTTTTTATGCCTTATATTAAATTTTTTTTTTTTTTAAGAGGGCCACTAGTTATTTAAAACTAGGCTGAAGCCTAGAGAAGCTAAAAAGGTGCTGGGTCCAGTGGGACGGGACTTGCAATTAAACTCTCTGTTATACTTAACAATAACATTTATTGAGTCTTGAGTGTGTAACATATCGTGTACCAATTGTTTTCCTTGTTTTTTATAATTTCAAAATTTGTGTATAAATTTTCCCCGAGCATACCCCACAAAAGTGACACAAACATAAATCACAAATAATATATATATATATATATATAAAACAATTGTTTTCTTTTTGTTTTTTTTTTTGTTTTTATAATGCAAATATTTTTCGTGTAAGTAAATCTTCCCCGTACATGCCCCACAAAAATAACACAAACATAATTCCCAAATAACTATAAATATATATCTCTAAAACAATTGTTTTCTTTTTTATAATGCAATTATTTTTGGTGTAAATAAATCTTCCCCGTACATACCCCACAAAAGTGACACAAACATAAATCACAAAAGTATAAATATATATCTATCAAACAATTGTTTTCCTTTTTATAATGCAATTATTTTTGGTGTAAATAATCTTCCCCGTACATACCCCACAAAAGTGACACAAACATAAATCACAAAAGTATAAATATATATCTCCGTCACATCCACATTCTAAGTCTCGCTATATCGATACCCAACAGGCTTATAAGTTTAAAAAAACAGAGGCACTCGCCTATATACCCACCTTTTATTTTTATTGACATTTCTCTGCAGACATCTGAAAGTATAAAAGTGTCACTAGTTCTCCTACGAATCTGGACTGCCCAAAATGCCAGATGTAACATTAAAGAAGTCTTAAATTTAGTAAGATAAGAAACGAGTCAGAAAATTTAACTGCGGATGATACATAGGAAAGACGGTGAGCCACCATCTTTCCTTCGGCCGGAACTGTAATTGTGAATTGGCTGAGATAATGATTTATAATTTTAATAATGATTAATAATTTAATGATAGCGTTTAAAAAAATTTACAATAATAAAATGTCCTGATCAGTTATGTAATATGTTAAGAAAACTGGATTGGCCCGGGAACCAACATGTTCCTCAGCCTGGAGCATGCCTGTGTCTGCATACAAGGCTGCCTATACAGGATTAAGCAGAGGCCGGACTGTTACTGAATTAGACGCTTATAACCCTTACATAAACTCCAAAAAATGTAATTTAAATTTGTGAACTGACAGTGGTAGACTGAACTATGTTGACAGGAATTACAGCTAAACCCTACCAGCCGGTGAGGTTTCATCCTGTCACACACAGAACACCCCCTTACATAGACGGAAATACCCCCCCTTTACTGGAAACTAGAAAGAAAATAATGATTGAATTAAATTTGATAGGCCTTGGATACCTGCCAGCCCCCAGGCTTACACTTAATACCAAGTTATTACATTATCAAAAAAAATCCGCGCACAATTCTGTCTAGTTAAACTGGGGCCTGATTAAAACGTTTTAAAGATGATCAAAATTTGACAATGTATCACTCGTGCTCCACAAAAGCTATAAGTTGTTAACAGCACCGATCCGGGTGTCTATGTAGATTTAATTAATTATAATAATGGTTTGAGGTTACCAGTTCCAGGGTGAGTGTTGGTTGGACTAGGTCATGTTGTTGTCCTCTACGACAGGCGAAGTCGAAAGTCTTTATTATTCGTCCAGGCTGAGATGGTCATCCTGAGGCAGCGTCCACGTCTAAGACCAGGGGCCCGCAGTTTTGTGCGCGTTTATCTACTCATGGTAGATGATAGAATTCCAAACAAAATAAACTTCGCTCTGTCGAAGAGGTACTTGATGTTAACTCAGTGGGTGGCGGAACGAGACAGAACCAGACGTTAGTTACAACGCAGTACGGCAACCCGGTACCAGGCGAACACCAGAATGCGCTGGCATGGCCCTCGGCGAACTGTATTTCGCTAAACGTTAAACGCAGTAACCGCTAAACTAATGTTGTGTTATGAATTAAAATTTCTATAATAAAAAAAATATACCGTATTAGGTTTATTTTGCGTTTTTAATCGCCGGCTCTTAAAACGACCGGCACAACAGGTCCTTCATGGCTGTTGATTAATTAATTAATTATTTAATTAATTAACTCTTGTTTTACGCAGCGAGAGTTGTTGAACGATATTAGTTCATCTTAACTGCGGACTACTTCTCGAATTTAATCTTAATTACGCTTTTGCGTGATTGAAAAAATTTCTGTACGTTATTTACACACGTCTAGCGCATTGAACATCCGAACGAAGAGTGATGCTACCCCTCGCTTTGAGTTTGGCGTCAGTTTTAAATACTGGATGCTGATTGGTTGTTCAAATAAATCATGCGTTTTTCCAGTTTCGACAATCTCGAACAGGTCGACAAAACACCCCGTGACAGGTTTCAAACTGCAGAGAATTTCTAGTTAAAATCGTACTTCCTGTGTTTGCAAATCGATTGATTACAGGTATTTGCAAACGTGTTTTCAAAGATCTGACCACAGAATATTGTTGCTTAGGTCTTTATCTGTGTGTGTGTGTGTGAAAACACCTAATTCCTACGTAGCATAATTCTCTCGTTATTCCTTTTGGCGTACGTCTTCCGTATAACTTCGTCAATTGTTAATTATATTAACTGAGATTGCGGCTACTTATAAAGCTTCACATGCTGAATACAATGCTGTTTTCAGAATTGCCGTATATTTATTAGTTTTTAAGTTATCACAGGTTGAACTGATAATTTGAATTGAGTAAAATTTCATGTTCGTACCAGTATCAGATGTCGCTATGACGAGGTTAGAGTGAGATGGCTGCGATTGTACGCTCTCTGTCTTGCTTACGCTGCTATACTCCCTTCATCAGACACTTTCATATAACGCTCAGTTAGGACGCTAATATGAATCGTTATATATACCCCCACTCGGTATAAAAAAACTTGATTATTTTATAAATCATTAATTTTTTTTTTCTAATGTACAGTTTTACATTGATGAAAAATTTGCACATATTCTTTCGCACTTTTTCCCGCACAAAACTTGCACTAATACCAATTTCCTTACATCTATCTTATAACTAAAGATTACAATGTTACTTAACCTAACATGGTATATTGGAAATTTATATGACCATTAATATTTTAATTATCATTTTTGCTTAATTAATGTCAACAATTTACATAACAATACTAACATTTATTTAAATAAAATTTATTATTATTATCATTGACCTTGATTCAAAACAATTATATATTTAATGAAGAAATTTGTGTTAGTGGTTGAAATCACAATCAGAATGATCACAGTTGCACACCACTATATAAAAATTATCCCGATTAGCGCTTTCAAGCCTCACAGCCCATCGACAGATCGGAATAGGCAGAAATTATTTTAAAACAAACCCTTCACCCCTCTCCCCCACCCTGCTCACACACAACAAGCTATAATATAAATGACCCTTCCCCACCCCCTAAACCCTGTCCCACCATCTGCACAGTTACATATTTTTCTAGCAAATTCCTTGTGTTTCAGTGTGTGTGTGTGTGTGTGTGTGTGTGTGTGCATCCTTTTTACTTTATAACATGATTAAGAAGTAAATGATAGAGGACAGATATATAAGTTTAAGAATTATATTGCATAGTACTAATTGGATGTTTTAAAATAAGGGTGTGTGACTGACCCACGTGTGTGGAGAGGAAGAGGGTAAGTTTAAAATATTATAGCTTGTTGTGTGTGAGGAGGGTGGGGGAGAGGGGTGAAGGGTTTGTTTTAAAATAATTTCTGCCTATTCCGATCTGTCGATGGGCTGTGAGGCTTGAAAGCGCTAATCGGGATAATTTTTATATAGTGGTGTGCAACTGTGATTATTCTGATTGTTAATTATATATTTATTTTATTTGACCATGTTTGACTCACATACCTTATGGCTCAAACTATTATTTCTTTATGGGTCAACATTTTGTCTATTCTTCCTCCTATGGGAACATAGCTTATATAGCTTACCTCCATATATAGAAACTCCTGGTTTGGCGTTGGTAACTGCACTCCTCCAAGCTACACTAATCCTAGGGTCTTGTTGTTGATGAGTCCCTATTTCCTTAAGTCGTCTAACTACTTCAGGTTTCGTTATATGTTTTACCGCGTAAATACCAATATCATTGCTACTACATTTAATGTTATCTGTTTCCATGTTGTTTTCTAATGGTGGATTTCTACTGAGTACATCTGCTACCAAGTTGTCTTTCGCTTCACAATATTGTATTTCAAATTGATACTCTTGTATTGCCAAGATCCAACGAGTCAGACGAGCACCTAGCAATTTACACTTTCATAAAAATACTAACGCCTTATTGTCGGTGATTATAGTAAGTTTAGCACCCAGAATATAACTTCTAAACTTTGACAGGCTATGCACTATCGCTAATAGCTCTTTTTCTGTCGTAAAATAGGTTAATTCTGCCCCTTTAAGTGTGCGACTTACAAATCCTAATACCGCTTTTTGGCCCTTCTCATCAATCTGATACAAGTGTGCTCCAATAGCAATATTGCTGGCGTCTGTTTGCAAGTAAAATCTTTCTCCTATCCTTGGATGATTTAATACAACAGTATTTATAAAAAGACTTTTCACTTGTTGCAGCGCTTCATCGTGGTCCTTTGTCCACTTCCATTTAATCCCTTTGTTTAACAACTTTAACAATGGAACAGTACTTTCCGCGTATTTACTTGTAAACTTTTGATAGTAGTTAGCTAAACCTAGAAATGACTTCAGCTGCTTACAGTTCTTTATTACACTTACCGACTTCCAATGCTTATATTCTTTAATGTTTACATTAATTTTATTTGTATTAATTTCCATCGTAATGGTATTTCTTTTAAAATTTATTTTTGCTTTCCATTCAAGTAACGTATCTACCCCAATAATACAATCATGAACGAGTTTCGGGACTATTAGAGCTACAATTTGGGTTTGGTTACCATTTAAACTGACAGGTAAATATATTTGTTCAGTTATCTTTTGCATTTTGGCTCCAGTGGCTCCCTGTACATTACAATGTTTTACGGGTAGTCTGGGACAATTTCACAACTGACAATTATCTACAAACTTTGAGCTGACACAGGTAACTTCACTGCCGGTGTCTATAAGTGCTCTTACTAGTAGATTACTGATCTTACAAATTATTTCCGGACATTCAGGATAATGGTTTCTACCCACTTCTTGCTCTTCTTTTAACAAGAACTCCCTATCGCTCACTTGTTTTATATTATTAGTTACGTTCTTTTTACGTGTTTTTTTGGGTTGTTTCACTGCAGGTAATGGTAGGTTTAGTTTTGTTTCTTTTCTACCTGCAGTGGCTTCCCGTTTCCTGTATTCATTTTACTAGTTGACGGTTGCTGCCCGGTAGAGGTTATAGTTGTTTTACACACTTTATACCCTTTATTTGATTTGTTTTCTACACTTCTACTTCTACCCTTCTCCTCCAATTCCAGTCGATTTTGTGGTTTGTTACCCGGATATGGGGTAAACCTTTTTTCTTTCGGGCGTTCATTGTCTCTCCTCCTAGTTGAGTAGAAAGTTGGTTCTTGATGATCGCCTCTAGAGTAGTTACTCAGCTGATTACTTACACGCTGTAGGTCCGTCTCTAAATCTTGACACTCATCTACAACCATTATGAACTTTTCTAGAGTATCCACTCCTCTAGTAGTGGTTGCTACTCTAGTGCGTTCTGAGAATTGACGCGCTAGCTTATATACTAGGTCTCTCTCTTCTATTGGTGGTGTTAGGTGTTTAACTTGCGCCATTACATTAAGCACATAATTGGTGGTTGTCATATTCATTGACGGGTGATACTTACCAAATTCTAGGTGATCGCGTACCCTTCTTTTTATCTGAACGTTCCAGTACTGAGCAAGAAATTTTTCTCTGAAGTCTGAGTAGGTTTGGACTCTGTTCGAGATGACTTTCCACCACGTACCTGCCCAATTCTTGAGAAATCGGCCTAACATGTCCTTCTTGTCCTCGTCGTCCATCAGTGGATTTACACGAGTTACATAAGCTTCAAACAGCTTTAGGAATTCCACAGGATTCTCATGTGGGTTTCCTGAAAATGCAAGGTTCAAGGTTCCGGTTCTTCCTTATAGCCGCCACACCTCACTACTTTGGTTTGCTGTGACTTCATTGCTTTAGTCAGATCCTCCCGCATTACCTTCAATTGCTGTTCCACCTTTTGATGTACTTCGTCACTGTTAGCCTTACTCTCTACCTGTTTCTTAACTTCTTTAATATTTTCCCCCAGTTGGGTACACTCTTCCCTAGTATTCTGGATTTCTTCTTTATTTAGAAGCGATTGTGTTTTTAATTCAGCTGTTACTTCGCTGAATTGTTGATTAATGAGGGTTACTTTTTGTTCTAACCTTTCATGCAATTCGTTTCTAAACTTATTTAGTTTTTGGTCTTGACGGCGAAAATTAGTGTTTACTTGTTTCCTAAACTCTTCTAGAGTAGTTTTAACCTCTTCGGTATGCTTATCAAACCTACTATTACTCTCATCTATTTTACCAGCTAAATTAGTAGCTAAATTTGCTATTTCTTCGTCTATTTTAAATGTAGCTTCTTTACTACTTTGTTCTATTTGGCTAGACAAATTTTCATTTATTTGTTTCATTTCACTAGACAAGTATTTATTAGTTTGCTCAATTTTATTATTAACATCAGTTATTAATTTTTGATTACTTTCTTCTAAACTTTTATTATTTTCATCTATTTTATTATTTGTACTTTCAATTTTACTTTCAAGTTTACTATTAGTATCTTTTATTTCACTAGACAATTGACCCTTTGTACTTTCGATTTTATTATTTGTATCATCAATTTTACTAGATAATTGATTCTTATTTTCATCCATTTTAATGGTCAACTGCTTAAACATTTGCTCAATTGCTGCCATATCTACTGCTGATGATTTAGCCATTTTTTAAATTTATTTTTAACAAATTAATTTAACAATTATTTAATAGTTATTTGTAACCTTGAATTCCACTTTCTTTTCTAATTTATTAATATTACAATTTAACTAATCACTTGGGTGAAAGCAACGCCAAATTATATAACTTTCTTTTATATAAATTGAGCTTCTTAATTGGCTGTGCCAATTTTATATATAACTTATTTCTATATATAAATTTGGTGCTTTAATATCGTGCCCCTAAAGTTGCGGTGCCAAATCTATACGACGCCTTATTTCATCTAACACAATTATCTAATATTTGTAATGTTAGATAAAATGTTACTTACCCGTGATATTACTTTACCTGGGCGCCAGAACAAATCCCAGATACAAATGACACGGTTTCAGCTTAGCTCAGCGCATGGAGACACTCTTTCTCAGGATTCGTTCAGTGATTGTGGTTTTCAAGGGGAATCGTTACAAATAACACTTTAATATTTTCTTGATTATTTTAATTAACGTTTTAATCAATTATTTTTAAACTTGATTAGGCTAATGGTAGGACTTAATTCTACCCTAACACTTATAATTACTGAGTGAGTGTGAAAAGTAACGATTAAGATGTTCAAACGACTTATGGCTCTTATCTGGTTTAATTAAGAGATTTCTATCTCCCATACCAGTGCTAAAGAACAGGTCTGGAATAATTTGCACGTCCAATACTACACCCCAATTTCCATTCAACACTTCTATACTATGTTAGAGCTAATCTTATAATTAAAATACAAAGTGTGAAATGCTTAGTGTCTTTTAAAAATTGTTTATTGCTTTTATTATTTATTTAGTGCTTATTTCATTGATCAATGAATCTATTTCTTACTGTTTGATGCGTAGACCAAAGATAGGAATCCGTAGAGGTTCTCCTTTGATGGTTTTGCACAGAAGAATGGATGTTGATCAATGCTGTAGAAGATGCCCTGGCAATTACAGATGCTGTAGCCTTCTGTAGCACAGGTCCTTCACGGCTGTTGATTAATTAATTAATTATTTAATTAATTAACTGTTGTTTTACGCAGTGAGAGTTGTTGAACAATATTAGTTCATCTTAACTGCGGGCTACTTCTCGAATTTAATCTTAATTACGCTTTTGCGTGATTGAAAAAATTTCTGTACGTTATTTACACACGTCTAGCGCATTGAAGATCCGAACGAAGAGTGATGCTACCCCTCGCTTTGAGTTGGCGTCAGTTTTAAATACTGGATGCTGATTGGTTGTTCAAATAAATCATGTGTTTTTCCAGTTTCGACAATCTCGAACAGGTCGTCAAAACACCCCGTGTCAGATTTCAAACTGCAGAGAATTTCTAGTTAAAATCGTACTTCCTGTGTTTGCAAATCGATTGATTACAGGTATTTGCAAACGTGTTTTCAAAGATCTGACCACAGAATATTGTTGCTTAGGTCTTTATCTGTGTGTGTGTGAAAACACCTAATTCCTACGTAGCATAATTCTCTCGTTATTCCTTTTGGCGTACGTCTTCCGTATAACTTCGTCAATTTGTTATTATATTAACTGAGATTGCGGCTACTTATAAAGCTTCACATGCTGAATACAATGCTGTTTTCAGAATTGCCGTATATTTATTAGTTTTTAAGTTATCACAGGTTGAACGGATAATTTGTATTGAGTAAAATTTCATGTTCGTACCAGTATCAGATGTCGCTATGACGAGGTTAGAGTGAGATGGCTGCGATTGTACGCTCTCTCTCTTGCTTACGCTGCTATACTCCCTCCATCAGACACTTTCATATAACGCTCAGTTAGGACGCTAATATGAATCGTTATAATATATATATATATATGGTTGCAATTTATATGGCAACATTTTATTTATGTTACAGTTCTTGTTTATAAATTTAATAAATATTACCTTTAAGTAAAAATCCAAAACATTTATATATAATTTACCTTAATTTCCGTCCAGTGACGTCAAGCGTAATTTGTTTTGGTTACGCGTTTCAGGCCATGTGGCCCATCCTCAGACCATCACTCCAAGAGGAGCTCGTTAAAAAATAAAAAATCCACAATAAAACAAACACATAATAAATAAATACAAAAATATATTAAAACATATAGAGGCGTTCTATTACACGAACACGGTGCACCGCGTGTAGCATGCCTGAACTGCGTCAATGGAACCTGTTATCTATTATTATCTGTAATTGATCGCAGCGCGGTATCATACAGTGGGTTGGACCTGAAGTTAAGTTTATCATTAAGTATGTCTTCACACACATCTGGGTTATTATGACCTCTATATATCTCGAATTTTTCAAGCGCATCCATATAACGGCCTTTGGCACAATAATGTAGGGGTATGAAATTATTGTTGAAATTTGTATAAGAATGATTACATGAAATCAGATGCCTTGTAAAGTTGGATTTAATATTATCTATGGAAAAATTACCCCTGTTAAAATGGCTTTGTGGTTTGTGTTCGCGGAATCTTTTGATGAACGGTCTACCCGTTTGGCCGATATAAAATCGGTCACAATCGTCACATATAAGTTTGTAAATACCAGTTTTGGATTCAATTGTTGTTTGAATGACTGGGCAAACTAAGTTCCGTAGACGGTTATTTGTTTTAAAAATGACAGTATAACCTAATTTATTTAAAGTGGATGTAAGGATCTTGGGCATCAACTCAGTGTATGTTGTTGTGATGTATTTGTTGTTAGGTGTAATATCATGTGTCTGTTTGGAACGACGGGATTTGTGTTTTCTAAGAATATTGTCGATCATTTGGGATTCATATCCGTTGGCCAGAGCTATGTGTTTAATTATGTTGAGTTCACACTCGAAATCATCATTATTTAGGGGGATCATCAAAAGTCTGTGAATAAAACTGTTGTAGGCCGCTAATTTTTGAGAGAAGGGGTGGTGTGAGTCTGCATGTATGGTCACGTTTGTGGTGGTAGGTTTTCTGTAAATTTTAAAGTTTAAGCTGTTCTTGATCTTACTGTCACCAGGCAACTTAACAGCTTAAGCTTTAAAATTTACAGAAAACCTACCACCACAAACGTGACCATACATGCAGACTCACACCACCCCTTCTCTCAAAAATTAGCGGCCTACAACAGTTTTATTCACAGACTTTTGATGATCCCCCTAAATAATGATGATTTCGAGTGTGAACTCAACATAATTAAACACATAGCTCTGACCAACGGATATGAATCCCAAATGATCGACAATATTCTTAGAAAACACAAATCCCGTCGTTCCAAACAGACACATGATATTACACCTAACAACAAATACATCACAACAACATACACTGAGTTGATGCCCAAGATCCTTACATCCACTTTAAATAAATTAGGTTATACTGTCATTTTTAAAACAAATAACCGTCTACGGAACTTAGTTTGCCCAGTCATTCAAACAACAATTGAATCCAAAACTGGTATTTACAAACTTATATGTGACGATTCTGACCGATTTTATATCGGCCAAACGGGTAGACCGTTCATCAAAAGATTCCGCGAACACAAACCACAAAGCCATTTTAACACGGGTAATTTTTCCATAGATAATATTAAATCCAACTTTACAAGGCATCTGATTTCATGTAATCATTCTTATACAAATTTCAACAATAATTTCATACCCCTACATTATTGTGCCAAAGGCCGTTATATGGATGCGCTTGAAGAATTCGAGATATATAGAGGTCATAATAACCCAGATGTGTGTGAAGACATACTTAATGATAAACTTAACTTCAGGTCCAACCCACTGTATGATACCGCGCTGCGATCGATTACAGATAATAATAGATAACAGGTTCCATTGACGCAGTTCAGGCATGCTACACGCGGTGCACCGTGTTCGTGTAATAGAACGCCTCTATATGTTTTAATATATTTTTGTATTTATTTATTATGTGTTTGTTTTATTATGGATTTTTTATTTTTTAACGAGCTCCTCTTGGAGTGATGGTCTGAGGATGGGCCACATGGCCTGAAACGCGTAACCAAAACAAATTACGCTTGACGTCACTGGACGGAAATTAAGGTAAATTATATATAATTATCATACAGTGACCTGGACCGCTTTAAATATGTTTAAACCAAAACATTTGCTCCTTACTAAACATGAGTATTATTCAGCTTAATTTTTTTTCATATGGGAAGTTGTTTTCCTAACAGCCAATAATACACCAATAACTGTGCAAGGTGGCCAGTGTACATCCCCTCTCCTTCTCTCTCACAGGGTGACACTAGTTCTAATTTTGCCTCGGTGCCATAAACGCCCATATGCCTCACTCATTATAGCATTGAAGACGGGCAGTAATACAGTGATAGCCAACATGTTTGTAACTGTGGAACTCAGGCATGCCACCTGAGTGAATTGTTTTTTATAAATAGTGTACACACATATATATGCATGAAAGTACTTTAGTTTTAACGTAGGGAAGTAAATGTTTGAAATTTATTATGGATTCAGTAACATTTTTACAACTAGTAACAAATTCAAAGTAAGCAAAAAATACTTTTTTGCATTAAACTGTGCCACTTAAAATGGCTCTGCATGCTGTGGTTTGGCTACCTCTGTTCTATAATGAGAATACATTTATAATATTGACACTGTGTTACAAGACAATATCAGTGACAATGATTCGCTATTCTTAAGCATCATACCGATTATATAATTTGGAATTCGTCACTGTCCTTATTGTATAAGTCTTGCAAACTTATAATGATGGACGCGACTTTCATGTTCCTGATTACAACTCTGAACTTTACTTGTGGCCATACAACCTCAGTGGTAGTGATAAGAATCCAACCGTGTTATTTACACCTCATTTCATTGGCAGTTTGATTGAGCCCATATATTTTAGGCTTTCTTTGTATGCTAATATGTGGTGCTAGAGTTTGGTAGTACACTTGCCAAAACTGCAATAGCCTTTTGTTGCAAACATTCAGTAATGACATTCTATTGCATGTATTTGGAATATTTTCTAAAGTGACTAAATGAAAAGGGGCATTGCCAATTACTAAAATATGCTTCCCTTTTCTAAATGTTTCAGGAATCTGTTCAAAAAGGGGTTCTTAAACATCACAGCTCTAATTTCCTTATGATAGGATTATTGAAGTGGGCAAGAAAGAACACTGGAAGTTCTTTTTTGTTATACGCTGAAACATCCACTTTGTCTTAGATACAAATTCTATTGCTGCATGCACTGCACAAATTTTAGACTGCGTGTCTGTTACGCTTTGAGCAATTTGTTATTGCCCTTATACCATCTACTCATCTTCCATCCTTCCTTTCTTCCTTTTCTGTTTCAGCCATCTTTGGGACATGATTACATAACTTCCTTCATTTTCTCAAAAAAGATGGCTGTGATGGATTGCAGACATGGATTTGAATCTAAAAGATAGACTTTTGTCATCACAGAAAAAATTAATTTTTCTGCCACATTTCAGCCAACCAAAGAATCAGCAGCTGTCTTCAAGCTAATTATAAATAAATAGATGAAAATTAATAAGTAATACAATATCAGTAAGTGGTAGAGAATCAACAAAATAATAATAATGAAATGCATATAATTTATGATTGAAAGATTAAATTATACAAATAGATACTTATTTCGGAAAAACAACAACACACAAAACACAAGCACAATGCACTTACACACCAGCAAGTTTAACAACAAACTGTAACAGGTACATAACAAGCCAAAACTTTAAACAGTAAAAGTGAAAGTAGTGCCACCTATATACTGTGCACAAAATGCTAAGGCTACCCAACAACAATCTAAAGCACTTCACGAATGGAACAAAGCCAGATGTTCAGAATTTCACTGCTGTCTGACTAATGCAATTGTTATTTGTAATAATGAAAGAAGCTTCCTTAAATCTTTGTTTGAACAGTTTCTTTTATTTACTAATAATTATTGCACTCTGCTATAAATGCACCTCCAAACACATACTCAGCAAGAAGTGTTACCTTTGTGAACATCTCTCTATCCTCAAACACACGGACATGCAATGGTTTACAAGATTCGCCCACATATTCACAACTACACTCACATGGATAGTTTAAATAATATTTTTTGATTTTAAATTCTAATGAATATGAACCCTTGTCTAAGAATCTAACTACTAGTATAGAACATAAAGTATATAAAGCTTTGTTTAAATATAAGAATAAACTCATGGATCAGGTTACATCTAAGCTTACATCTCATTATTCGAATTCTCCACATATACATGGGTTAACGAAACTTCATGAATCAGAAGTACTGCTTAGTCCTATTCTGAGCTTTAGAGGAGGCTCTGTCTATGATTTATATAAGTATTTGTTACCTATCATGTGTTCTCTTTGTGGGAATTCAGAAACGTGTATGAAAAATTCTGCTCTCTTTGATAGAGTGGCTAAGACTTTGAAATTAAATGATTCTGATTTGATAATGAGCTTTGGTGTGGTTAACCTTATTCCAGGTGTTCTGGTAGATAAAACTTTGAATACTGTAAGAGGACTCTTGGAAGAAGGTCACAACTTAGCTAGTAAAACTTTTAGTTATTACGATTTTAGGACTTTTGTCTGTTTGTGTTAGGTCTGGGTATTTTCAGTATTAAGGCTGTTTCTACACCCAGAAAGAGGGCTTAAAAGTGGGATGATCTCTACTCCCTTTTTAGCTAATATATATTTGAAATGGTTTGAAAACAGAATATTTAACAAATACATCAACAAACCTAAGTTATGGCTTAGGTATGTTGATAATACTTTTGTTGTTTGGCCAAAAGGTAGGGAACTTTTGGATATGTTTTTCCAGAAGGTAAATAGTGAAGAAGAATCAATTAAATTTACAGTGGTATTAGACAAAGATAGAAAAATGTCATTCCTTGATTTATTGGTTAGTCGTGAGGATGGTCATATTGACATGTTTCCTGTGTATGCAGGAATCCAACTCACACAGGTCAGTATATTCATATTACCTGATCATGTAAAGAGGACTGCAATCCATTATTTACATCTGAAACCAATTTAGATGCTGAAATTAATAACATTCTCACTTCTTAAGTATCAAGTACTTAAGTCAACATGAATTTAATCTGTTGGCCATATATAAACAACACCTAAATTAACTTAAGGAATATGCGATAGTTAATGTTTCCTTCTTGGAGGTGAAATAATTTTTTTCAGTCTCTTTTAAAGTTGTATTTGTGGTCTCTTTTTAGGCCCCAATTGATAACACAGCGTTCACTGATTTTGTCTTCCTGACACTGCAACCTCCCCACCAGAGGCATCTATATGTAAGACATATTTAACTTCTTTGACAGGGTGGTATAAACGTAAATATTACTAACAGAATTATCACTGTTGCACACCATTATAGAAAAATTATTCCGATTAGCGCTTTCAAGCTTCTCAGCTCATCGTCAGATCGGAATTAAGCAGATGTAAACCAAACCCTTCACACCTCCAACCCCCACCCCACCCCACCCACCCAACCCCACTGTCCACACACAACAAGCTATAATTCAACTGTCCCTTCCCAACCTCTGAGCCCTGTCACCCCCGTCTGGACAGTTACATATTTTTCTAGCACCTTGTGTGTGTGTGTGTGTGTGTGTGTGTGTGTGTGTGTGTGTGTGTGTGTGTGTGTGTGTGCATTCCTTTTAAACCTAACGCTGAATCGCCTTTCTCATTCACACTTGTGGGTGTGGTCACTCACCCTTATTTTAAAAACATCCAATTAGTCCTATGCAATTTAATTCTTAATCTTATCTATCCGTCCTCTATCTTTTACTTTTTGATTATATTATAAAATATTTCTTCATTATTAAATTTAGTTTTCGTATTCATTAAATTGTCTAACCCTTTTTCTCTTTCTTTCACTATTTCTAACTCCTCTCTAAGCTTCCTTTCAACTGTGTTATTTACTACTTTTACAATTTCATACTCTTCCAAAGGATTAACAAACCTATGGTTTTCTTCTATGAAATGTCTTGCGTATAATGAATTCGTTGTTCTATTACTTTCTCGATGTTTGTGGTCAGACAACCTGCATACGAATTTCTGTCCTGTCTCCCCTAGGTACACTTTGTTGCAGTCTTTACATTTTATTTCTACTAGTAATTTTATACAAACCACTATTTTGTCTTTGGTATTGATGAGCGCTTTCGGCAGTCAAGCCATCTTCAGGTCATTTACCAACAGAGAAATATGAAACCGTTCGCTTCTTATATATTACCGTTTTACATTTTAATTTATAAATTCTGCTTCTCTGTAATACTGGGATTTTTCTATGTGTTTATTCCTTATCTTATCAAATACCGTTTCACATTTTTTAATAGCTATATCTACTCCGTATTTATTAAAACATTTTATAATTTTTCTAGTATGTGATCCTATACTATTATTAAAACTTGTTTGGTATTGACAGATGGAACTGTTGATTAAACAACTGACTGCTACGTGCCTCTCAACCAATTGCCGTACTCAAAACTGTAAACAGTAACCGTAGCAATGCACACTGTTGCCAATATGTCCCACACGTGCTGTTATTAAAACCAGTGTGGAATGTCGCACCACAGAGTGAACTGTTAGTGTAGGTTCTATGTAACGAAGTCTGTTTGTTAAGAGTGCTGTGTTCTCAGTTACACTTGTTTGATTATTCGTGGGTGTAGTGTATGTTAGTTTAATACTTAAATAGTTGTGCTGCAGATACAAGTTTATTGCTAACTAATTTCTAATTACTTAACTAATTTCTGACTAATTAACTAAGTGTACCTAGTGAAAACGTGTGAATCTATTATTAACTAAATAAGCATAAGTATGTTTAAATAACATGTTTACCTAAGTATAAATTTACTTTATTTTGTCATTTACGGAACTTTGTGCGTGCGATTTTTATTTTAAAACAATTTGTATAAATATCTACATTCTTAAATTTTGAATTCTTTAAAATACATAACAGCTTTAACCTATACACGTTTACTTTCAAACAGAAGATACGCCTGAAAGTGAGGAAACTGAGAAAAAGCGTGGTCGACTGCGAATACACCCAGTGAAAGAGAAAACACGTATTTCCGGTCGTGGAGTACCAATTAGAGGGCAGTCCAGAGAATTCGTTTGTTCTCTACGAGATTATTTCGAGAAAGAGAAGGAACATGGTGGGCCTCTGATTTCAGTTAGTCAAGTTGTTGATAGAACAGCAGCTGCACTCTCTATAAGTAAAAATACGGTCGTAACGATAGGTAAGGAGAAGTTTAAACAAAGCGAGGAAGCTGGCCCTTCTAAACTGGAAACACCAGGTAAAAAAGATGGATAGAAAAACGTGTTACTAATCTGGATGCTTTTGCAGAAGATGGGATCCGTCGCCACGTATATGAGTATTACAGTCGTAAAGAATATCCTACAATAAAAAAGCTACTAGTTACTCTTCATGATGCAGAGCTTTTCACTGGTAGCCACTCGTCTTTACGGTCCGTAATTAAAAATTTGGGATTTAAATTTACTACCGTTTCGGGTAGAAAAGTATTAATGGAGCAACAACACGTAGTTGCTTCTCGCTGTAGATTTCTTAGGGGTGTAATAAATGAAAATTTTAATAACGTCGTCTTGGTTGATGAAACATGGGTGAACGCAGTCTTCTCAAACTGGAGAAGACTGGAAGAAGGTAGTCGAACACACCAAGTCAGTTATTGAAGACACTTGGAAAAATTAAGGTATAGTGGAACAGCAGGTAGAAAATTTGATCATTTCTGTGAATTGTTCGAGTGACAGTGAATCAGTTGAATCTGAAGATAGTGATTCTACATTAAGTGGAGTTCACCCATTATAAACGTAAGTTTTTATTTTGTTTAATGTTAGAAGTAATGTTAAATATAAAATTGCAATATAAAAGTATTTAATTTAATCTTTAACTAAACAAAAATTAACAAACGAAATATTGTAGTCCAATATTACAATTTCTATCAATTGTAAATTAATATTTCACTATTTATAGGCAGTTTCATTTATGAAGAATTCGCAAATATTTATGCTTGCTTAATACCAAATTATCTGTATTTATTAAGTTCATGATATAATAATAGAGTAATTATTTATCACGTTTTTCGAGTAAATTATTATGATATTAAATCCATACCAAAATATTAAGTAAGATGTCATATTACCAGAGTTGGACTTAACTAGAATTTGCGTAACACGGTTCATCTCATTTTACAAAATAAAAGATTTTTTACGCGATTGTGAACAGATTAGTGTGCACTATGATTAAGGTAATGTACAATATAATATATACACGTTATTGCAACCATACATTAAATAATCGTATTCACTACAATATAAGCTACGCGACTTCACTACAAAAGCATCTCTGGATGTCTTACTGTAATTAAAAGTACATTAAGAGATATCATATCATGTTTCATAAGTAAACTGTTTTGTCTTGAAAAGCCGTATTAAATGACCTTGAGCGTGAATGTGTTGTAAGTTTTTTGTATGTGAATCATTGTTTCATGTTTATCAACTTGTAGAAGTCACGTGGTCAGAGTTTGGCAATGTTGTTTCCCTTTCAGTACAAACGTCAGTACCAAAGAAGTTTTAATAATAGTATATGTATGTCAATGACCCTGCATAATTCTTCTGTTCTGGTTCCATTTTAGCTTTTTATATATTAATACTTTTCATAACTTTATCCACTATGTTGGTGTTATAGTTATTATTTCCTACAATTCCCTTTATCATTTTTAACTCCCTATCTTTTGATTCTGTCTCTTTTAAAGACTTCTGAGCTCTATAACAAAATGAATTGATTGCCGCCATTTTAGATCTATAAGGGTGGTAAGACTCTCTTGGTATAATTATATCAGAATACGATTCTTTCCTAAATATCCCAAACTGTAGTTTTTCATTATTTTTAATTTCTATGTTTAAATCTAAGTAATTTATTTTCTTACCTCCTATCTCTTCTTTAAACTGTAAGTTTTTATCCTTATTATTTACCTCATTTATAAACGCATGCACTTCTATGCTTCCTTCCCAAATTACTAATACATCGTCAACGTATCTAGTCCATAATTTTATATTGTCTTTATACTTAGTGGAATTTATTAATTGCTTTTCAAAATCATTCATGTATAGTTCTGCAAGAATAGGGGATAATGAAGATCCCATAGATAATCCTTTTTTCTGTATATAAAATTTGTTATTAAACCTAAAATAGTTTTGATTTTCACATTCTTTAACTACTTTAATCAATTGTTTTTTATACCTGTATTCTCCCATATTATTATCATTTATTAACGTAATAACTTTATTTACTGTAATACTGGTAAACATGTCCTTAACATCCAGTGATATCAATTTTGTATTTTCAATAATTCTAATATTTTATAATTTTTCTATCAATTTTACATTATTTTCTATGTTGTATTTTGTCCCAAATTCATATTTCTCCTTCACTATTCTGCTAACTTCCTTTGATAATTTGTAAATAGGTGCATTAATAAAAGAAACAATTTGTCTAATTGTTTTTCCTTCTTTATGTATCTTAACCTGACTTTTAAAACACACACACGCACACACACACAACATATAAACACAAGGAATGTGCTAGAAAAATATGTAACTGTCCAGACGGGGGTGACAGGGCTCGGAGGTTGGGAAGGGACAGTTGAATTATAGCTTGTTTTGTGTTGACAGTGGGGGGGGGGGTTGGAGGTGTGAAGGGTTTGGTTTACATCTGCTTAATTCCGATCTGATGATGAGCTGAGAAGCTTGAAACCGCTAATCGGAATAATTTTTCTATAGTGGTGTGCAACAGTGATCATTTTGTTTGTGATTATAACCACTTACACAACTGTCTTCATTAAAAAGTAAATATTACTTAACAATCATTTAATGTTCGTATTGTTTAAATTAGCAGCCATCCTTACAATTTCTTTTATGAATTTGCTAACTGCTATAATTTTTTATTGTTCGACTAAGCTTTTTGTCATTACGTTGTTTAAGACCTGAAGATGTCAGTAATGATGAAAAGCTTAGTCGAACAATAAAAAATTATAGCAGTTAGCAAATTCATAAAAGAAATTGTAAAATCATTTAATGGTTTAAATGCTTGCTGATGTCTGGGTTCCCATCTCTCCTTTTTGTTACTCTTATGTAATAACTAGAGGAAGGGAGATATTACATTAGGACATTGAGAGAAAATTGCTTATAATAATCTGTAAGTCTCAGGCATGCTCAGACATCCTTCACCATCCTTAGCACTGAGAAATCAGTTATACTTTGTATTTTTTTCAAGGCCTATACACACAGACCTTTCTTTTGATATAATATGACTGAAAACTGTTATTTTTATTTTAACAAATTTACACTTCTCTTTATTTAAAATTAAACTATTTTTCTATAATTTGCATGGAAAGAGATTGTCATCTCTGATTCAAGTGAAAAGCAAGTATAGAAATAGACTTGACACACACTCAGATTTACGACTTAAGTTAACCAACCTTGAATCTAACATACCCCAGCTTATGTGGTAAAGGCAGCCCCAACCGTCAGATAAGTTCAGTGAGTAAAAAGATGTTTTGTTTTCAACTTCAGCATGTGTTTAGTTACAGTAAACTAAGTCTCTAAATTGCATATAATTATTTTTCTAGAATTAAATGTGTATAATTTGTTTGATAAAGTACACAATGTTAGCAAAAATATGATTATAAACTGGGTGGGCAGCCCTACAATTAATTCTGCTGGTGCCTATGCTTATGGGTCTCATGTAGTGTTATATCCTTCAAACTGGGTCCCGGACTTGAAAAGTTGAGAACCACTGACTTAGACATTATTAATATATTCTCAACAACAAATATTTTAACAAAGTTGTCTACTTCTGGCCTAATGCTAATCCTGAACATGTAACAGTAGCTGAAAGACTTGTAACTAAACCAAAAAGAACAACTCTGAAGTGATAAACTTTGATTTTGTAAATTAATTGCTGTGTGCTTCCTACTGTCCTTGTGTAAACCTATAAACCTATCTGCCAAGACTACTAGCTAAGTTGAGACATGTTATATATTTCACAACTTGACACCTCGCAAGTAAACTTTCAGCAGTAGGCACACAATCAAAATTTTTTTGGGAGACACTATTCAAACTTTCCATGTCCAGATATACATGGATTTCACCAACTTTTTTCTTTAATACAACTATCGCGTTTACAAAGTTACTATCAAAACACTCAACTGTATTTATCTCAAGCATTTTCTGTATCTCAAGGATAACATGCTCTTGGCTGTTGGTAATGGATTGGAATAGGGTATGTTTTCCGGACAAACTTAGATTCGTCTTGCACCACAATGTTCTGTTTTTTAAATGTTAGTGACAGATGGACTCGCACAAAATGCCAACCTCTGTGGCTTAGTGAGGATTATTATTATTAATTTCATAATCTTCATAGTTATCCGTTGATTTACAATGTATGTTTACATCTGGTTTGTTAATTGAAATAACTTCATTATTTTCTACCTTATTTCCATCCATATATTCATTTTATTTTATTTTATACACTTTATTATTTATACTCCATTCCATTGTCTGACCACAGAGATTATCTTAGCCTTGATACAGTGAAGATGATTAATCTCGACAATGAAGTCATAGGTCAAGCTATTCACAACTAAATCCAGAATCCCCCAGCTACACTGGTCTTGCATTGTATTTATATATTTTCTGTTCTGCATTTCCTTGGTCTGTATCTGCTATTATTAGCACGCACCACTTGTGCTTTTTAAAATTGTTCTTTTATTAATAAATTTTTAACTAATAATAAATAATTCTGCAACAGTGTCTATTAATATTTCCACACATATACCATGAATTTTACCTACCATCGTAGGACATTCCAACCTATATGCAGGTTTTACAAGTATGAGTCATACATGGAATTATATTAACTATATATAGACCCCCAGAAAATAATACATTTATCTACAGCAAATGTTTATAATTGAACTATATTCTTGTCCAAGTCTCATCTTGAAATCTTAATTAATAAGGGTGGTATTGTTTTTCCTAATTAGCATCTATGCAACACACTGTCACGTGCATTTGAATACTGAAAAACGAACTTACTATAATTATGCACATTTTCATGTATTGCACTACATATTTGCACTTACAATAATTCATTGATTTATGAGTCTAAATAACTAAGTTCCTTACAGGCGACTATACAGACCCCCCCCCCCCACCGGCCACTCAGGTCTATTTTTTCATATATTCTCTTACTATTGTCAGATGGCTTATTATGAGTACATGTACATCCTAATAAAACTAAAACATGCAATATGATTTTCCATATCAGTCTGTGTGTGCATGTGCAATTGTAATTGTTAAAACATTCCATTTACTTATACAATTTTTATATACCGTACTTCTTAATTTGCTTCTTTCCATGCTTTTTAATATTATTCTCCATTTGAACTCATCATTCACCACAAACTGATCATGATCATACTCTTACCTCTGTCTGATTCTACATCTGGCATTATCCTTTCTCTCTTTTTATATTCATCATGTTGTCACTTTGATTCTATTTTCAGAATACTATGTGGTCCATCATTTTCTGTGGTTGAATTTTGGGCATGCTATTGTCATGTTCATTTCCAATGCCACGTTATATAATTTTCTTCCATTAGTATTTGTTTTCCTCATGAAAGAAGTACCATGTATTGCCAGCCTCACTTCCGCTCTTAGAATCTTTATATTGAAATAATGTCAGGGTCACATGTTTCTGTACCTTCTTATACCACTTTATTTTTTATGATTTATCTAATTTGGTTGATACACATTAAATATTACACTGTTTGCAATCTAATTCTTCATTTGTTTATATGATATTCTCCCACATCAGGAGATGGAAAGGTGATGGAGATGGAAGTAGAAACAGGCCCGCCCAGAGGAGGGGGACAAGGGGGGTATTGCTCAGGGGCCCAGGCTCATTGGGGGCCCAGAATGGGAGGTTCGGATATTTTTTAAAACGTTTTACATATGATTTTCTGTATATTTTTAAAACTACTTTTGCAGTATATTTTTTATATATAAAAAAAAAGTAGAGTATTGACACCTTTTTATAGTTAAGATATTTTCTTTTGATCATCTGATCAATGTTTCTTTATTAAATTACATTGCTAATTGCTTTGAAAACAGATACTCCGAACCAAAACACTAGACCGGTGCGGCGCTGCTGTCGCTATCCATCACCATTACATCTTCTTCTTCTTCTTCTTACCCCCACCCCATCTACTTATTGGGGGTTGATGGTCTAAAACTGAGTCCCCCTCAGTTTTAAAATTATTGAATTTTACGCGTATCATCAGAACGCATGCATAAAAATTCCCTTTTGTAGTTATATTATGTGTGTGTGTATGTATATATATATATATATTGTGACAGTACAACCATATATGGTATTGTGCATTGCCAAAATAATTAAAAGAATTAATAAAAATAAATAAATCTATGGTTGATAGACATGATTCAGATTGCAAGCTGGATTGTTTAAAAATAGGGAATGTATTTTAAAAATTGTTCAGGCATGTACACGCATATCTGGCCACCTGGCGCTAGCTGTGTGTACATGTGTATTTGTGTGTGTGCAAGAAACCTGTCTGTTCCTGGACAGTAACCACCCCTATGCAAATGATGTTAGATTTTAAGTATTATTTTAATTATAAGAAAACTATGTACAATAATATAAAACTAAATGCACCAAAGTATGTATTTTATAAAGA
Organism: Magicicada septendecula; assembly: GCA_034769895.1. Taxonomy (NCBI): domain Eukaryota; kingdom Metazoa; phylum Arthropoda; class Insecta; order Hemiptera; family Cicadidae; genus Magicicada; species Magicicada septendecula. The sequence continues at coordinate 61,186,891 of CM068376.1, forward strand.
TGCGGAAAGGGTTAAAAAACCGTTTAAAAGTGATGTAAAGTGAAATTACAATGAATAAAAAAGTGAATAACTCCCTGAATAATTATAATAAAGAAGTGTAAGTTACATATAATAGGCATATGAAAATTAGCGATCGATTGAGCAGAGTGTAGTGTAAAACAGACTTCGTAATTCACGAAGATAAGCGAAATTAGTGAATCGAACGAGTGTGGGAGAAAGGACACTTTCGACAAACTCTGACAAGACCGATATTGTTCAGACAGGAGTTTTGCACGATGTGGCTATAAATACCAGGTCCCGCTAATAAAGTTTCTTCTTCTTTATTCAACCGTTGCCACTGGAGGCTATGTCAGTCAACAACGCTGTCTTGAATCTACTGTAAGAGTCACAGGACGAACTGGAAGTCAAAGCAGACTAGCAGAGGTTCTATGGACACACCTACAGCCCACAGCTACAGATGTGAGGGGAGACAACAAGTAGCAGTACGTGCAGTGGAATCCTGGAAGAGGACACGAAGGACACGGACGAGGACCGGAGGAGGACACACCGATAATTTACCACATCAAACGAGGTGATAAAAAACCATAATAATTACCGACAATTGAAAGACAATGATTAAAACTAGAATGAAAGACATTCGAACTGTTGATAAAAAAATAACTAAATTGTAAATAGTAGTGTAAAGGCATATTGTTAATTTAGAATAATAGCTCATGTATAGCAATTAGAATTTGAAGATAACGTAAATGCTATAAGAGCAATATCTGATTGAAATCGAAGTAAATTAAAGTAATAAATAAAGTCTTTATTTGATGAAAGTAAAATGCATATGCAGTAGAAAAGTATTAAAGCCAAGTAAGATTAAAGAAATTGAAATAAAAGTAAAATCATTATTGAAATAAATTAATAAGCAATTGCAAAGATGACCACACTGAATGAGTAAGCCGAAAGCAAAAATAATTGATAGTTAAGAGTAGATAATAAGATTTCTGTATAATCTGTTTAAATGTAAAGTATTCATCAGAAGTCACATGCATAAGATCGCACAAGCGATAAATAATGAATATTTTGTTATTTCTGAAATAAATAAAGAGGTTGTTAAATAAATAATGTAATGATTTGAAAAACGTCTTACGCATTCTTGTTATTACGATTACACCTAACAGCATTGATTACGACACATGCAAATTAAATTACATTGAAAATTTGTGTTGTTGTAATATATATAATACATAATATATATAATATATGAATACATATATGTAATCATGTATATAAAACCACATATACACGCATTTTTGGGGAACAAAGGTTGCCTCGTTGGGGGGGGGGGGAATCTGGTTTGCCCAGGGGCCTGGAATTCCTGTGGGCGGGCCTGGGTGGAAACAAGAGAGTATTAAGACAGAAAACACTGGTGAACAGGATGTGAGAGAAAGTAATAACTGTGTATGTGCTCATATATGGACTTTATACACTCTCCATCCCTTTTTCTGCAGTACCAATCTATCAATTTCTCTTCCTATCTCTCCTGTTCTTCCTGCCTGTAGCATAATTTGCATTGTAGATTCATTTTAATTATCCACTTCACCTGTACAACTAATATTAAATTTTTTGCATCCTGTGACTTTGTCTTGATGTGTTTTGGGGGATGTGACTAATCACCAGGTGTAATCACTCTGTAGTTTGTCAAAACATGAAAACACACACACACACACACACAGAATATGTATAAAAATGATCACGTTCAAGAGAAGATCAACAGTACATGTGCAATAAAGTTTTAAGTATAGGGGTCATGTATTAGTTTCCATATGGTGTGTATTATCAGTACTATAAACATTACGCATGTGTTTCCATTGTGTAAGTCTGGTAATTAACATGTTATCTTTTTAATATTTTGACGGATCCTATAGAATGATTACAGCTGATGATGAGGCATCTGCTTCAAAATTCATTGTAATTACTACAAGACAAAATCACGGGATGGTAAAACTGGTAAATTAAAAATTTTTTTTTATCCATAATTTGTAAATTCCATTTTGCAAATCTTATATATCTTTTCTTTTTTATTTATTTTTTATCCTCAATTTTTTGTGTCCCTTCACTTTGTGTTTTCCTTCCTCTCCCAGGAAGAACAACATAACTGCCAAACCAATTATGTTGAAATAATAGTGAAAGTATTTCTAAGTTTAAAGTGTTCACATGTTGAGCCAAAACTGGTATAGATACTGATCCTTATAATCCACAAGAACTACTGAGACTTCTATAGCCATGACACTCTACAATGAAACTTAAACATACAATCTATTCCAAAAAATAAATCAATAGATCTCTCTCTCTCTCTCTCTCTCTCTCTCTCTCTCTCTCTCTCTCTCTCTCTCTGATGCGCACACACACACACACACACACACATATGTTGCAAAAATGAAAACCATTAATATTCACACTTTCAATTTTGATTGTGCAACTAAATTTGTAGGAGAAAACAAATGACTGGAAGCAAACAAGGAATACTGGGTCATACTAATACACTGCGGAAATATCCATTGGCAATATCAAGATTGCGTAGACTAAGAATTCAAGAAATCCGTAGGACCTATGTTTATTTGGATCAAAATTTCAAGATGGAACTGCAATTGCTTAATACACTTGAGTAAACAATATATAAGCAGTTTAATATATAAATTTAAATATAAATCACTTACATGTACATTGAAATCAAGCAAGTAACTCTATTTACTAAAGTATGTGTATACAAAATACTAATAATTTTATATTGTTTGAAGAGTTCTCTTCCGTGGAGAAACTTGGTGGCAATGCGTTTGATTTTACGTCAGCCATCTACAGTGTGGGCTGAATTTTATATTGAAGAAATTCACGTGTACAGCGACATGTTGCACCAGTCAGAACCTAAAAGTGTAGCTTGTTTGCCTCACTTGCATGACGTATGTTGATTATTTTTATTTACTTGCAAATAATTTATACCATATTAATGTTTATAATTGAATTATAGTATACTTTCTGAATACTGTTACTAAGATACTGTTTCACAGTTATAAAAAACAAATTGATAAACATTTTTGTGGGAAGTATTTACTGATGTATGTGAACATTTTTATTGATATATTTATGTGAAGTATAAAAACATTACAGTCAGTAAGCTAGAACCATTGTGTGCAGGACTATGTTGTGGCTAGTCCCGTGGTAATATTATTGAGCTGCAAATACCTCCAGTTGTGTGTCACAGTGTTTTTAATTATTCTCTAGCAATGGCTTTTCTCGTCCATGTGTTCCTATTAAGTATTGAAACTGTTTATTTGGACAAGTTAAAAGAAAAGACAAATTTCATACTGACATCAAAATCTGTCTGACCACTGCTGAGTAAATTCCTGTCCAGTAATCTTTGGAAAAAATCTTGTCCATTTCAGTAACGACAGTACTTTACCAGGTTATTCCTCTGATGTTACAAAGAGGGATCATAGTGTATTCTTTATACAGTGAAACCTTGATATATCGCTCTTCTGTGGACCGGCCAAAAAGCACTTTATATCGAGGGTCACTTTATATAAAGGTCCCAAGTTCAACTATTTAATTTGCCGGGACCGTGAAAAATGAGCTTTACATCAAGGGTCACGTTTTATCATAGGGGTGTTATATCGAGGTTCCACTGTATATCTTGAATTTTAATTAAGAAAGTTGTGTTAGTGGTTATAATTTCCGATTTGATGATGAGCTGTGAAGCTGGAAAGCGCTAATTGGAATAATTTTTCTACAGTGATGTGCAACAGTGATAATTCTGTTTATATATCTTGGCTCGCTCTTGGGCTTCATGCTATTTCAGCTCTGGCAGATGCTACTATTGATTTTATTTTGTTAACTGTATAAATTATATCAAATCTAAATTGTATATAATTTAATTGTTTCTCAATCTCTGTTCGTTATTCCCATCATTTTTCACTTCACTGCTTCTCTATAAAATCTAAAGTGTATATACCATTTGTATAGTAATTTCCCACTGTTTTGGCCTGCAAGTCATTGGAGAAAAGCCATGTCGATTAAAAACTTTCCTTTACAAAAAATTAGCGATCATGTTTAACATTTGTGGTATATTACAGATTAATTAGATCAGAGTCCACATTTAATGCAGTAACTGTTCACAGAGCATCAAGTTAATATAGTTGCTATTAGGATAATGAAAACCATAAGTGCCTTATAGTTATGTCATAAATATTTTTGAAGTTTTGAGGAGAAACATTCAGTAGCATGTGGTTGTTTTTAGACATACTATGATCATTTAGAGCTATTGAAATATCAGACAAAAACAGCAATGATGTGGAAGCGTTACCCCAGACCAGAGCCAAAGAAACCAGCAACACCATCACCAAAGAAAAAGTCAAAAAAGAGAATGACAGTAAGTACTTAAGACTTTATTTTCTTTAATTTTTGTATTGCGTGATGTGTAAAACAGAATTAAGCACAGTTAGTTAATGGGCAGTATAAACTACAGTGTACAAATTCAAAGATAGAAAACAGACAAATTTCTTGAATTTATATATTATTCAGTAAAATATCAGTTTTACATTACGAAAGTGGTATGGGCATAACTGAAAATGTTTCTAATGTATTTTATTTGTGACCGTTAAGTTTGATTAAAGATAGTAGACATGATTGTGTATATGAGAACAATCACAGTAAACAAATACATTCGATCCTGCATTGATGAGTGTTGGACATTTTCCTGTCATTGCTGCATCAGACTTATTTAACTACAAAATAATTTTAAGTGTTTTAACTGTCCTCATTTATCAAACTTTACAGCCTATATCTATATAATGAATAAGAAAATATTATGATAATAGAAAAGTTTTATTCCAGTAAGCTGGAATATCATGTTAATTGTTTGTTATTCAGAAAAAATTTCAAATATTAAGTCAATTTTTCCCTTTCTCAAACATGTTACATAACACTGTAACCTTCAGATCCATTTCAATTAAATACATTTATTTCATGACTTTACAAGATCATGTTTCGTCTACACTATAGTCATTTTCAACTAAGTTATTCCATTTCTTCCCATATGACTTGAAAAATCTCACTGATGTTAAAAACATAGAATATGTCATCTCTAAGTATAGGAGGGAGAAGTAGCATCACTAAGGAAGCCCAAGAGCTGATAGCATAGATTTAAGGTAACCTCAAAAGACTGAATCGAGGGATCAATAATGTCCTTATCCTTTACTATTCCATATAAATTAATAAGGCTTAGTAGCTGTCTGACTAGCAAGTAAAGTTGCAGAGTAAAGTGCAAAGTGGTACTTATGAATTATTTTATGCATGCTATGACAGGTCACTGATCCTTTTTTTCCAACATTATCATTCAGACTTGTGTTAATATTGTTGAAAGATAAAATGATGTATATATTTGCCTATATAGACACTGTTGTAATTATTCTTATATTTTCTCTGTATATCTATGAGAACTAACAACATAGGCATACAATGAACTCCAAGGAAATAAAGAAGAGACAATAATTTAGGTTCAAAGGAAGAGGCAGCTTGTCCAAGACCAGCAGTGTTATGGTGTAATGATCGATATCGTTTTTAGGCAGTCACTAACTTTCATTACTTCAGATTAGCTATCTGTAAAGAAAAGTTGGCAGTAAACAGGCAATGAGCTATCAGGAAAAAGAATAAATACACTGTAAAATAAATAAAAGAACTTATAATTTATGAAAGGCGAATTAGGTTAAATATAACGTATGTTAGTTAAACTTGGACTGGGTTGTGTACATTTTTGTGTAATCCGTCTTGATGACTCATACACACTGTCAGTAGCTTCCAGTTGTATTCATTGTTAACCACATTCAAGTTGTGTTATAGTTGCAATTACAGTAGCATGCAACTCTTAACACATGGCATCTTAAACAGCTGGGAGCATAATTCATGCCACAGGAATGACAAGTATTTATAATTGTATAATGCAGGTAAACTTTATTTCCAGCATCCTTTTTATCCTGAATGACCTGCTTGCCCTTTATCTTTCTCTTCAAGCATGGGGTTGTATGGAACTAGGTGAGTTGCACCTTTTATATGATATTTAAACTAGTTCTACTTGCTCAAGGCTCACTAGAGGACATAATATAAATGTAACATTTAGTGAGATTAGAAACGGGGTAACTGAAATTAACTTATTTAGCTTATAACCTCAAAACGGTGCAGGAAGATTTAGATTCAACCTCGTAAACAGAATGTGGCAACCAAGTAAATACAGGCAACTATGTGGAGCTTTTCATGAATTTAAACTTATCTCAGGCATTTAAACACAGATATTTAATTGGTTGATCTATGACCTGAGAATGGAGACGGAAAGACAAGAAGTTGTACAAGGCTGCACCAGGCAGAGTGCGACCTAAAAGTACTGTAAGGTTAAAGGTCAGTTGATAGTATATAATGAGATCTGAAGCAGCTGAGAAAAAGACTGAGATGCAGTGGTGGAGTAGGTCAAGGAGCCTGTTGTGCTAGTAATGAAGGAGGTAAATGAATATGTCTATGAAATGTTATAAGTCATAGCATTACATAATACTTATTTCAGAAGAATTGTTTTGGAAGTTATAAACATGTTTCAAAAAGAAAATACAGTCAGAGATACAAATATATTTAATAGAAGGCATTGTTTTATATTTATAAAATTAATTAATACATTAATTTTTTAATTAAAATGTTAAAAATGAAGGAGTATAAAGTGTAGGTTATGTAGTTCATGAGGTTTAAACCTTAATGAACTTGTCTGTGGGAATTTATTATTTCAACTAAATATAATTGTAACATAACATATAAGAATATTTTTTTATGACTGATGTAATCAGTATATTTTTTAAATTAGCTCATCTAAGAAAATGTTCATTTAAGAAAGCAGACTTCTTAAATAAATATATGTACAGTAGAGTCTCGCTTATCCGACATAAACGGGCTGGCAGAACGTCGGATAAGCGAAAATGTCGGATAATAGGGAGGTGTTAAGAAAAAGTGTATTAAACATCAAACTATGTTATAATTTTACACATTACGAACCTAATAATCATGTTTTACAACAAAACAACTGAAAAAATGAACTTACAGTTACAGAATTGTCTGAAGTTAAATACACTTAAAAAGTTCAGTCCTGTGATGATTTAAAGAAATTTTTGATCGTAGTCTGCTTTCCTGACGAGTGCCATTTCTTCGTTGCCAAGTCTCACCATCTTTGCAGTTTCTAGAGCCTTAACTCCGTCGTTATGTGAAATTGTGAGAGGCTCAACAGTTGGTGTTTGATCTTGTTGATCTTCAATTTCGTTGTCATCGCAATTGACAAGAGCGACAATTTCTCCATCAGTTACATACTGATCATCATCCTTCATCCAACTTTCGACAACCCAATAAGCAACATCCTTTACATTGATGCGTTTCAATTTTTCAATCATGTCTTGTCCTTCTTCAATTTCTTCTATCACTGTGGACAGTAGCTTCCTGCGATAGTTCCTTTTTATCGTTTCCAAAACGCCCTGATCCATAGGTTGGCATATGGCGGTTACATTGGGGGGCAGAAACATTGCCTTAATGTCACCATCTTGAAGCTCCTCTGCATCAGGGTGCATTGGAGCATTATCTACCAACAAAACTGCTTTTCTGGGTAAATTATTTTCTTTCAAAAACTTTTCTGTTGAAGGAATGAATTCCTTAAAAAACCAGTCTTTGAAAATTTCACTGCTCATCCATGCACTTTTCTGACTGTAGTATTTTACAGGAAGAGCGTTTTTTGAAACTGTTTTGAAGGCTCTAGGATTTTTGGACTTTCCAATCATTGTAAGGTCCATTTTGAGGTTTGCTGTAGCAATGCTGCATGCTAAAATTGTCAGCCTTTCCTTACTACGCTTGTAGCCAGGGGCTGCCGCTTCAGTTCTGTCTGCAAGACTCTTACTAGGTAAAATTTTGTAATTAAGGCCTGACTCATCACAGTTAAATATCTGATCACCCGTTAGGCTTTCAGTTTCAATAAATTCCTGAAATCTTTTCTTGAATGCTTCCATTTCTTCAAAATTTGATGATAGTTTTTCACCACAAACACTTAACTGACGGATATCGTAGCATTTCTTCCATCGGTCGAGCCAACCGACACTTGCTGTGAAATCTGGGTCCCCTTCATTGAATTCATTATGAAAATGCAACGCCTTTTGCTATAAAATAGGCCCTGAAATAGGCACACCTTTGTCCCTGAACTGTGTAAACCAAACATACAAAGCTTCACTAACTTTTTCATATTCACATTTTTTCATAGTTTTTCTTTCTTTTAATGCACCCTCCGTAAGTCTTGATGCACACCATTTTTCTATTTCTATTCGTTTTTTTTCCAGTCTTCTACTGTTACCCGTCCAACGCCAAAGTCGTCAGCTACCTTCTGCATTGTCTCTCCCTTGTCCAGTCTCTTGATTGCCTCAAGTTTTTGTTCCATTGATACAACAACTTTCTTTCTTTTCGTCGCCATACTTGCGTAAATTTCAACTTTAAACAACACAACAACATTTGTCAAATTAACACACACAGACACATACGCATGTAACAGACGATAAACCGATCCGCATACAATGATAAACTGCACTGCACTGAGTAGTGAGTTGTGACAGTGAGAGAGTGAGGGTGGGGCGAATGACAGACACATGAGTCATAGTGTAGACTGTACAGTCGGGGTAACTAATTAGCTGCGGTAGAGTCGGGAGCAACAAAAAATAGACTACGCTCACGCTCGCAACTTGCAGTTCTTGTTGCCGATTAATGCGTTTTTTTGTTGTTTTTTTTTGCGGTGGGACGTCGGATAATACGGAATGTCAGGTAAGCGAAGGTCGGATAAACGAGACTCTACTGTATGTATATAAGCACCATGTTTGGTTGATATAATTATTGTATATTTATAATGTTTATTTATTCGTGCTTTTGATTATAACAGTTGGAGTTGACAGTGATAATATTTATGGAGTCTACTTGTAATTTGTTTATAATAAATGAACTAATGTATTATATCTGTGTTAATTTGCTACAAACAAGGACGTGTCATGAAAATAAAAGGTAAGGAGAAGAGATCAAATGTTTATTAGTGTTGTTTGTGGTGAACAGTTATTATTTGTCAAGAGTAAAATAAATTGGGGAAATTTCTTGTTCATTTGCTGAATCTAAAGGTTTGTTACCTTGCAACTTGTTTTACAGTTGATATGTCTTCTGTTACAACACTGTTGGTTTTTTGGGTTAATATATGCATTGTTGTGTTGTGTCATTTTATTTTGTTTCAGTAGTACATGCATGGTTTTGTAGGGACATGCATGCTATTATTACAGACATATGATTATACACTATACAGTAAACACTGATTATAATGTTCTAGTTAAAACATAGTAATCACTATTTTGTGAGTTGTTTGCACCTTCTGATATATTAGTGCATTTATTCATTTTCATGAATACAGAGGGCATACAGTTTAACTTTTATCTAGATGATCAGTATTGTTTAGATCCATAAATATATGCCATCTGGTTAAAATGTTCTCAGACATCTTCACATTCACATTAATTGATCTCTAATCAACCATAGGCCTTTTTCCACTTCTCTCTCCTATATTTTGTCAACTGCCTGTCCCAAAATATCCTGTGGGTCTTCTGCATTGTAATGTCCATAGTGATAAAAGGAGAGCTTTTTTTTAACAAAAAAATGGTCTTCAATACCACTTTGTTGTATTCAGTTTTATTCTCCCTCTCCATCAATTGCTATAGTTTACCCTCTATAGGCGACTATTTTTTTGTTTTATATATTTTATAATGACTACCTCAAGATGTTTTCTCCCTATTTGGAACATGTTTCGGGAAGCCTTGTGTTACCATCTTCAGCCTTCCTGATTTTGAGCCTTGTGAGGTATTTGTGTGTTGGCTGGTTGTTGCTTTGGTTTAGTGTTGGTCTCTGGTACTTTAAATTGGTATTATTGTATGTGATTGTGGTGTACAGTGGAACTTGGTTATAACGTCATTGAAGGGACCAAAAAAATAATGACGTTATGTCCGAGTGACGTTATAAAAGAGTCGTTATAAAAGACCCTTTTTAATCACTAGTAAGGAAGGAGAAATAAAAAAAAAGATCTTTGCATTAATAACATTATTCGTGATATTTATTTTAAAGTTTACAAACTGCATTTCATTTATACAAACAGCATGAAGAATATTTTAAAAGATCAAAAAGAAAGTAAATGTAACACATTTAGGCTTACTGTCAAAAGTAATCCATAATTTTCTTTTGAACGCTCCTTTCTGAAAAATAAATTCTTTCTGTTGTGCTGTGGAGATGCTGCGCTGCATTGATCGTGTCGTCAGACGACTCTCTAAAGCAGTAAAATCGTGAAAGAGTTTCGACGGCTCTCATTGCTTCCTATACTCTCGGACAAACGATGTCGGCATCCTCCTCTTGCTCAGCATCTTCTTCAACACTATCTTCTGCTTCTATGTTTTTTACTTCCGCGATAATTTCTGCGTCACTCAACACTTGGAATATTTCTACTTGGTCATCCACTGATGCATAGGAATCAAGTTCATTTCCAAATTCATTTACGTCGAATTTCTTAATCCACTCCGAGAGCGGCAAGTCATCGTCTTCGTCATCATCGGGTAAATTTTCATGTACGAGTTGTGCTTTACTAAAGCATTTTGCTATCGTCTTCTGTGTTACACTCTTTCAAGAGTCGTCTAGGAATTGTATTGCATCTAAGAGTGAAATTGTGCCAGGTTGCGCCGTATCCATACAGAAAATAATTTTTTTTTTTAAAGTTGCTTGCGGTAGTGACACTTTAGGCTTCTAATGACGCCTTGGTCCATAGGTTGCAGGACACTCGTACAGTTGGCTGGTAAGAAGACCAGATTAATGTTTGTCAAATTTAACTTTGGATGGGCTGCACAGTTGTCAACTAGAAGTAGAATTTTTCTGTTTTTCGATGACAGTTCTTTATCCCACTTTCTTAGTTCATCTTCAAAAATACTAGAAGTCATCCACGCTTTTTTGTTGGCAGTGTAGCTTACAGGAAGTTTTTTGATGTTTTTAAAACATCTAGGATGCAAACTTTTCCCGATAACTAAAAGTTTCCTTTTTTCGGTTCCCGTCATGTTCGCACAAACAAAAACTGTAACTCTTTGTTTAGAGAACTTCCCACCAACGCACTTTTCATTTTTAAATTTGAAAGTCTTATCTGGAGTTAATTTATAAAAAATTCCGGGTTCATCTCCATTAAAGATGTCTTCATCTTTATACGATCGTCTAATTTCTGGCCAAGTGTTATGTACCCAATCGCCTGTAACGTTCAGATCTACGCATTTTGTCTCACCACAAATTTTTGCAAAGGAAATCGAGTGTCGGGCCTTAAATCGATCTAGCCATCCGTTGGAGCACGTAAAATCAATACCAAACAATTTTCTGAATTCTGTAGCTTTCTCTTTCAGAATTGGTCCACTCACAGGAATATCTGAACATCGACACTGTTTGAACCATTTCAATAATGCTGCATCCACATCACCATGTTCGCATTTCCTAATTTTTTTAATTTTTTCTCCATCTTCCTCAAATTTTTTTAAAATTTTGTCCTTGTTTTTTAAAATTGAACCTACAGTAGAATTCACTAAACCAAACTCACGGCATACATCAGCTATTTTACGTCCGCTTTCATATGATCTAATTACACGTACTTTCTCTTGAATAGACGGAACCTTTCTTTTTGTACTAGAACTTGCCATGATTACTGTATAAAAATGTAGACCTACATATAAAATTCTATAAACAGTGGTTATAGTGCTGTTACAGTGCTTATCGCTTGCATACAATGTATGCCTGTAGCCATGGGCGTAGCGCGCGCACATATATACGTTTGTATGAAATTTAGAGTAAAATATCTGAGAAATTTTTGACGCTATAACAGAGTAGTACAATATTTAGTGACGTTAAAACCGGGGATTTTTATAATGTTAAAGATATCAGTTTGACCGGACTTATGACAAAATAACGCTACACCCGAGTTGACATAACAGCCGAGGCCGTAATAACCAAGTTCCACTGTATATATTAGTATTTTGTGTATTTTCTATGTTAAGTGCTTTGAAAATTGTGTCATGTTTTGTATTAATTTGTATTTGTTCAGGTATTAGTTTGTTTTGTGTTTTATGTTTGTATATTTGTAAATTTTCCCAAATGTTCATTATGGTCCCTTTGTGTGGTAAGTGTTTTATTAGTGTCATGTTGGTTATGTCTGGGAATTCATGTCCTGTGTTTATTGCATGTGTGGCTAAATTGGATTTAGTAGTTAGCTTTGTCATTTTATTATTTATGTATGTGAATGTGGCCCATTTTTTATTTTTGTTATTATTTATGTATTGTTCATTTTGATTAATTCTTAATTATTCAGTTTTTATTTTATATTTGATTTTATTTTCTTATTTGTTTACAGTATTTTTACTGTATCCATTTTCATAAGCAATTTGGTATATTATATTTCTTTCTTTGCCTGTTTCTTGTTTGTTTAGGGGAATTTTATACAGTCATTTTTTGTTTTAATATGGTCCAAAGTACCATTCTGTGTTATGTTAGGCATAGTAGATATCAAATGGATTTTGAAAACTACATTATTGCATACATGTAGGCATATTACTAAATAAACACAAAATGTATTGTACATACTTTATTTAATTGGTAAAATGGAATATGTTGTTTGAAAAACACCTCTAACAGCCAGAACAAGAATTAAAAACTTGTACTTATAATTGAGCTTAAAAAAAAAACTTCTATAGTACTGATGTAGTCATCATAAAATATTTTCATTTAAGTTATTTTTGTTATGAAAAATAAATGTAATTATTCCTCTTTATTTACATAAGCTACTTTTTAATTTCAATTGAAAATGTAGCACGTAAAAACAATTAGCAATTTTGTCAAAGAAGAGATTTCATCGTAAACACTTTCAATCATTGTTACTGCATACAATATATTAAGTTTTACTTTCTTCTCTTACTCAGTATCAATTTGCATCATTCGCAATATAAGACATTTTCATAACTAGATTTTAAAGATCTTGTTAATCTCTGAGCCATAGGTTAACAAGATGTATGGTGTTTTTGGAGGCATAAGAAAACCAAGGTTTTATATAATTAAATCAAAGTGGAAGTTAATTCCCACATTTTTAAAGAAAAAAAAAACACGTTCCAAAACCTGTCACACTCACTTAGCTTCTCAAACATGCCCTTGAAGAGAAGTTGCTCAAGTCCTTTTAAGCATATTACCTTTTCCCATAATTCACCAATGGCTGCACACAGGTTCTCTAAAAAAAATTGCTTTCTTTAACAGGCTCCAACTGTAGGCTTCACTAGTGGGAGAGGTTAGAATGGGAAAGATGATTGTACAGAATCATAACCACATCGACAGGAAACTATGCGGTTTCCAGAATTTGCATGTAGCAAATTAAGAAAGTTCCGTGTTGTGTGGTAAGTGGCCTCATGCTGCTGGAACCGTTGACATTAGTACAAAGACATTATTTTGGTTAAACATTCTTCTTGTAGACTTTAGACTAAGATTTGCTTTTAACAATGTTTACGGGAGATTTCCTCTGGAAATTGTAACATCAGTCCAAGGAAATTTCCTTGGCATTTGTTGTCAGAGTAACTTGACGGGGATACAGCCTTTACATTATGTCAGAATGCTTTCCATACAGAGAAACGTTTGATGACTGGGAAGGTAACCATGTTATCAGGTAATAGTTATTGGAACCATTCACGAAATCAATGTTTTTAACAAGTATAGCTTAGTCCATTTGAACGTCCAACTCCATATAAATGAAAACAACATTCAATGATAAAAAACTTTCTCTTGCTTTGTTAGAATAATTTTAACTTCTATCAAGCTTCAACTAGAATAAACATATTGACACATTTTCACGACAGCTACTAGCGAAATGATTGCACAACGTGTATGTGTGCCATAGGGTTGAAACTTTCACACTGTTCTGTTTTGGCATATAGTGTGTTACTTTGTTAAAGGATATCAAGACACTCATTTCTTGATTGGACAAACTGATTTATTTTCAATATTATGTAATTCATGTTGAACATGATAACACTTATGGTTTGTCATGAATAAGCAATGCTGACCAAACACCCGTTCTATGCCATGAAATAAAAAGAAAAGATAAGAAAACATCTTCTAATATATTAATCTGTACGTGAAGTGCACAAAAACAGCACTGTGCGATCATACTTGCTATTTACGGGTGACAACAAATCATTTGTCCTAGGTTTTTTTCTTTACAAGAAAGACAGTACGGTACCTAAATAAATTATATTTCTAGTAGGAATACACACAACTGTTCTAGAAAATGGCTAGATGGAAAACAAGCTCATGATTAAAGGAATCAAGAAAGTATGTTAGACACACCCTTGAGAATTATTAAGTCACACATCTCGTATTCAGTCAATTTTTTCAGACATTTAATTGAAAAAATGACTCCTTCAATGAAATTCATTCATTGAAGGAGGCAAAGCCTTATTCTGGGAGGTTTAACCTTCATGTTACAACCTTTTGACATACCAATCAAGAAGCCATTTGATGAATGGAGAATAGAAAATAACCAGGAGATAGATGAGCTATTGAAGCATGAGAACATTGTAAGATTTGTAAAGGCTCAACAAATACAATGGAGCCTAGAGCAGATGGATGATCATTATGTGCCAAAGAAAATCCTGAGGGTGCAAGCCTATAAAAGCAGTAAGAGGGGCTGACCTAGGATAAGATTATACATATTGTGTTGTGGTCTCCATCGACGAGACTACATCGATGAGCTTAATACGATAAAGTATATCACGGTGGCCAACGGTTACAGTAATAGTGTTATAGACAAAATAGTAGCGAGGCAGAGGAGGAACATATATAAAAATAGAAGCATAAACAATACACACAACAGTGACATTAAATATATACCAACGGAATTTACAAATCTTTTGCCTAATACTATTAAGAACGTTTTTAAAAAACCCGGTTTTGCAGTTTCTTTCAAAACGAGTAATTGTATTTTGAACGCTTTGAGACCAGTGACCAACAGACTAGTAGAAAACTGTTCTGGTATTTATAAAATAGAATGCGAGGACTGCAATAATTTTTATGTTGGACAAACGGGCAGGAAATTTCTGGATAGGTACAGAGAACATCTCCCTAAAGGTGATATCCAGAAGATAAAATCAAACTATGCCTTGCATATAGTCAACCAGAACCATAATTACTCGAGTTTTCAAAGTAGCTTCAAGCCGTTGCATTTCTGTAAAAAGGGCAGGCTTATGGACACGCTGGAAGAATATGAAATTTATAAGACCTCAAAAACCCAAGGTAATCAGCTCTTGAATGACAAGCTTTCTTTTAAGTCCAACGGACTGTATGACACGGCCATACGCGTGTTGGAACAACACAGATAAAGGTAGAGATAGTGCGACGCGTAACGGTTAGTCGCTTGCAAGTTCCGATACGATGCGCATCGTGTAGTTGTGTAATTGTATACACGCGGTATGTGCGAGTGAAACTTTTTATTTATATCTTATTAAGTTGACGTACTCCATGTGAGTGATTCTTGTTTTTTTACCAACCTGATGATGGGACCATGAGCCCGAAACGCGTAGTTTTTTAAAGAAACATTGAAGTTGCAAGGAGGAGCACCAGTGTACCCGGATACACAAGGTAATATTAAATATAGTTAGGATAAGATTGTTGGATGATGGGCTAGAAGATCTAAGTAGAATGGATGTGTGGGGTTACACTAAGATGGCAATGAATAGTCTAAACATTCGAGAAGACTGGTGCTGGAAGACAGGGCTCACGTTGGGCTGTATTGCTAAAGAAGAAGAAGATCAAGAAGCCAGAAAATATAAAAAGTTTTATGTTGAGTGGACTTTTAACTGATGACATTTGTAATTTACATGGGTTGAATTATGAAGACAAAATCGAGACAGTTGATCCTCAGTGATAAGTCAAAAAGTTAAGCAATTTCAACTGGGAGTAAAATTGATTAGTTATAGCTACAATAGTAACAATAAAACTAATAAGAATATGGAAAGGTCAAACTATTTAAAAGACAGTAAATAAATTGTGTGTGTGTGTTTTTGCTACTTTCATATTCCAGCTTTCCCAATAATTACTTTATTCTACCTGACCTCTACATAATACACAGGCAAAGATAGCAACATGATAAGGTAAAAACAGATTTTGAAAATTGTCTTGGTACAAACACTTTACCACATTTTAATTAATAATAAAACAAACTTACCTTGTGTAAGCCGAGTCCTTCACACGAACCTGTGAACTATAAACGTGATTTAGGGTTACGTATTTCAATAACTACGCTCATTTACGGTTAACTCATTCAAATTTTATTAAAACATATTTTTTAGTTTACATGAATTACTTCCTTCAGAATTTAATTCCAAACAAATTTCAATATTGAGGCCATATTTTCATGTAACAAATACAAACAAAATTTAATATTCTGTTTTATTATACTGAACACAAATAATTACTTAACTTAATTGATAACAAAGACAAACCAGCATCTTACCCATTCTCTCATTCATACACATTTAAGTTTTCCCCCCATAATATAGAGCTCTTTTAATTTAAATTTGTTACATAGTGACTTGGTCGTCGGTTACTTAACTCACGACGTCACTGCAGGTCACTTGTTGATCTCCACAAGTTTTTTGTTCACTAGTTGTCCGAATTATTCTCGCCTTGTTCAATTTAGTTCACTGCATTAAACTGTTAAATTTTGCACTGTTTTACTCGAGTTACTTCACATTTTCTACCGGTTTTATGAAATTTTCGGCTCGCGAGCCTTTATGCTGAACCGCGCAGTTCGATCACTGTAGTGAGACAGCCGCCAAAACTGTGTTTCCAAGATGGCCAAGGCGCTTTCATGTTGACCAGCTTGTCTGTTATTGGCTCCCAGAGGAACCATGTGACACGACAAATATTTAACACTGGTTATAGTGCATCCACTCTAAGTGAACAGTGGGCCATGTACGTGATAATTCAACTGTACGGACAGGCAATTCCGCACGCTCTCAAATTCCAGAGCACCTGCCAGCAGTGTTTGTTGACAGATTTTCTGGACCAACATGCAGACGGGCGTTCCCTACGGGAATGTCTATTGTTACAGATTGAGGCCTTGTGTGGGTAACTACACTGCGTTGTATTCACAATTAAATTTAAACCTATCATCCCATTCTGCCCCGTTACAATACCCCCCCAATGTGAGGTTTTCTGCCAAAACAGAAAAACTCTCATTGCTAAACCCTAAGAGGATCAGTGGGGATATGGCGCCAACAACCCCCCTTTAATTTCTTAACACATCATGAGTAAACTACCCCCCTAGCTCGGCGACTATGGCTGCACCTGCACGACATTACTGGACTTCTCTGTTCGAGATCCCAACACCGTAAAATCGGACAGGCACTCACCACAGTACCGCCTTACCTTGTAACATTCCAAATAAAATTCCATAACTGGCCTTCCATACCAGATCCTCAACCGATATGTATCCCCTTACATACATACTGGATTGCCTTTAGCAAAATACAAAATACTGGGTGCGTACACATATTCATTACCAAACTACACACTATCTCCACATATTAATTATTAAAGTAAAATTCACAAGCATTTTATATTTGCTTCTACACAAAATTCATTCCCCTTTTTCAATCTTTAATTATTTGTTTGGCATTACTGTTTCAAATCAAATTACATTATTTAAATTTTGTTCAAATAGTGAAATTAACCTAAGTTCCTTACCAAAGATTCACATTGACGTTAAGATTGAAACGTTAAGATTTACATCATCTCTTTCCATTCATCAATTTCATCGCAAGTTTTAAATCTTTCCAAAAATTTCCAAAATCTTTTAAATGAATTTACTTTATCATTCTTATTAACTAAATGCTAACAATTATAATAAACAAATAAAAATAAACAACTTACTTCTATCATAAATTCAAATATAACTACACTTGATTACAAAAGATAACATAAGATAAACATCATGAATCAGCTGACACCTTCTCTACCTATAGTTAACATTAAAATTTAAAATAAAATTCTTTACTGCAAAGAACAAACTTTTTTTTAAATTTATTTCCAAAAATATCTACTCTGATAATTAATAAAAGAAACAAATTATTAAATTAAATTAATTACTCAAAGAACGTATGAATTGATGACACTAAACATTCTACAATCCACACCAGTCATCAGCTGATGTCTCATGGTCAGGTGAATGACTACACAAAATTGTACAATGTAAAGTACATAACACATGTTTATAATTCCTACACTCTAACCTAGTACAACATAATAAAACATATAAACACCTTCCCTCCTAGAATTAATCTTTCAAACCAGTAAATTCATCTATAAAATTATCATATAGAGCAAAACATATTTAAATCAACTACTTCTGAACAAATTATCTACTTGAAAACGTTAATCATCTTCCATTGTCATAATATTTCTTAACTCAAAATACAGTCATTTAGTTATCTCATCAGCTCATCAACATACTTCAGTTTAAGATTTTAATGCGTTACTACCCTTAGTAACCTCCTTCCACACACTATGGCCCCCCTGGACTGTAGCGTCCAGTTGCTTCCACAAGGACTGAAGTTAGGGAGGAATTTTGTCATCTCCTGTCCTTGCTTCGGCCTTACATCGAAAGTTCAGATATAATAATAACTGATTACATAGTCACAACCTTAACACGGGTCTATCACCCTTTTATTTGTTCCCACGCGAACGGGTGATAGCCGCTCCATAGTTCCGGGGATTTCCCCTTGAGTCACCCCCTCCCCCGTTAATTTCAAATTCACACCAATTTTCAAGGCAACCAACCATGGTCAGTTTTACAATTTCTGTCCACAGCTGATTGTCGTCCAAAACCAAGATTAGTGCTGGTGAAACAGTAATCGCCCGAAAAGGCGGGGAAATCTTGTCATTAGTATGTTTTTACTTCATCATTTCTCTATACACTGTACGTATTAAATTCACATATAATATAATATTATATAAGGTTGTACAGTGTATTTTACGCCCTATTTAGGCCTCCGATGATGGTAACATGCATCGATGTTACTCATCAACACTTACCGCTATCTACAGTGACACATGCCGCCACTGCAATAGCCTAACTTATAACTAAACTTATGTCCTTCTTCATTTACTAACACCACATTCCACAATTTATTTTCTCATCTGTTGACAACTAACAACCCCCCAAAATCACCCCTTAATCTTGCACAATGATATAATAAACATTAACCTTGAACATTAACATTGCTACATTTAACTAAACAATTCACCTTCAAATAATTTGTATAGAAAATTTTAAACATTACAACTTGAACTTTCTATTAACTCTTTTTATATCAACCTTTAATTATTTATCATTTATTATGCCATTAAATTCTCCACAAATTCAAATCTATTATCAATCTTCATTTTGCATAACATTTCACAATAATATTTTACCTAAGTTAACTTCTTTCAAACTCATTTAGTGCCATTATAAGACTCTTTTACTTTACTTCAAGGTCATTATCAAATTCATACTTACATATGGTCAATCACTCCCTCTAATAAACACATGATTACTGTCATTAATTCCAAATATAAACAATTCATCCCCACAAATATCACGTACAACCATATGTACCTTCTGATACCTTATATAACAACCATATTACTCCACAACTAAAAACACCTTTTACGTTTATTCATTTACTATTTATTATCAAGTTCAAACCTCAGAAACATCATTTAAATTCATTATCAAAATTTCTTTATACCACATTAATTAATTAATTAATCTCAAATTCTTTAATTCAATCAATTATTTAAAACACAAGTTATTTTAATTACCTTATTCCTAAACAATTGCCGTTCATTTATTACAAACTCTCATTATTTATTTAGTCTGCTAAAATATTATTATCATTATTAAATCAATTTCTACTACATACACACATTGTTTACCTAAGATACATTTTACAACACAAACACAATTAATCTCACTATAAATTTATCTACAATTTTTCATCATATCATTATTGTTTACCATTTCTCATTTCATAATTTAGCCAAGTTATCACCATAAACTAAAATAATTAAAATGTTCATTCACTGTTTCTAACCCCCATCGTCGTAAATGAGTCTTACTTTTACATAACAATTATCATCTGTAATTACATTCCTATCGTTATTATGATTTATATAATAACCCTTGAATATTAATTTATCCCCTCTATCACAAGAATAATGCACCATATTATTCTCCCCTATTAACTCATAAAACCTGTTTACTTTGGTATTTTTGGTCCAGTCACGCTTAGTATTTTTGGTCAACCTCAGGTAAGTTATTTTATCATATTCTTCAACTATATTCATCACATCATAAGGTAAGTGTTTATCATCTACAACGGTATCATCAAAATAATCCTCAGTATCTGTTTCACAAGGTAAATCTTTCATATTGTCTATTTTCTCCAATTCTAACCTCTCTATCAACTCTTTGTAACTTCTACTTAACATAAACAACTCTATCTCCCTATCTACGCACAACTCTCTCTCTAAATATCTCTCACCATAACGCCATATCACACTTTCTCTACCATCCCATACAGAGGGCACTAACTCATAAAAATTCAGGGAACAACACAAAGACCTCATGTCTTCCAATAATAAGGGACTCTTGCCCTTCAACAACAACATTTGTAAACACCTTGGTTCACAATAAACCTAGGGAAAATTTACCCTCTGCAACCCCTCTACCTGTAAACTCTCTTCATACTCTCTCTCTAACTGATTAACACTCACTAACATTTCATTATTACATTTTACTCCAACTAAACTTTCATCAGCACTCTCAATATTCACAACCTTATTCTCTAACACCACATTTTTAATTATGTTATTGTTATTCTCACTTTTTACTTCAATATTAGATTCACTACCGTAATTACCACTTACCTTGTTATTAATTATTTCTTCACTATTTTTGTTCTTGTTACACTCACCTGTATTTATTTTCCACACTCCCATTTTCTCAATATCTCGTTCTAATTCGTTAAAGTTACTTTCAAATTTATTCTTTACATCATTGATATCAATTTTAAGTTCATTAAGTTTAACATTTACTTCCTCAAAATTTCTACTTTGTTCATCAAATTTTATATCACTACTATCAAAACGTCTACTCATAAAATTCATGATATCTTCCATTGACCATTCTTTTTCTTTTGTTTTTGTTACCACGGGAGTCGATTTTGCTCCCGCCTCACTAATTATTACAGATTGTGTTAAATTATTATCATCTATTATGCTTGGAGTGGTCTCCATTCCTGAATCATTTATATCATCTGATTCATTTAAAACGCTTTCTTTGACCACATCAGGGTCTGAATGAATTTCTACCTCCCTCGTGACAGTTACATCAATCATACTCACTTTATTTTCATTTTCCATTTTGATCTTATTTATGAGATTTTGCTCTACATAAAAATTCAATCTTAAATGTATTCGTTATTATTCAATATAGTATAATATAAGTACCACTTAACTATAACTTAACATCACTTCTTTATACGTAATTAGTACGCATTACCATTTAACCTCCAAATCACGCTTATATACACTAGTAGGTGTGGTTTATATTAAATTATTTTTTTATAAACAGTCCTAGTTCAAGGCGCCAATGTTATATTACTAACTCTTTACCACTTTTTTAATTAATAATAAAACAAACTTACCTTGTGTAAGTCAGAGTCCTTCACACGAACCTGTGAACTATAAACGTGATTTAGGGTTACGTATTTCAATAACTACGCTCATTTACGGTTAACTCATTCAAATTTTATTAAAACATATTTTTTAGTTTTCATGAATTACTTCCTTCAGAATTTAATTCCAAACAAATTTCAATATTGAGGCCATATCCTCATGTAACAAATACAAACAAAATTTAATATTCTGTTTTATTATACTGAACACAAATAATTACTTAACTTAATTGATAACAAAGACAACCCAGCATCTTACCCATTCTCTCATTCATACACATTTAAGTTTTTTCCTCCATAATATAGAGCTCTTTTAATTTAAATTTGTTACATAGTGACTTGGTCGTCGGTTACTTAACTCACGACGTCACTGCAGGTCACTTGTTGATCTCCACAAGTTTTTTGTTCACTAGTTGTCCGAATTATTCTCGCCTTGTTAAATTTTGCACTGTTTTACACGAGTTACTTCACATTTTCTACCGGTTTTATGAAATTTTCGGCTCGCGAGCCTTTATGCTGAACCGCGCGGTTCGATCACTGTAGTGAGACAGCCGCCAAAACTGTGTTTCCAAGATGGCCAAGGCGCTTTCATGCTGACCCGCTTGTCTGTTATTGGCTCCCACAGGAACCACATGACACGAAAAATATTTAACACTGGTTATAGTACATCCACTCTAAGTGAACAGTGGGGCCATGTACGTGATAATTCAACTGTACGGACAGGCAATTCCGCACGCTCTCAAATTCCAGAGCACCTGCCAGCAGTGCTTGTTGACAGATTTTCTGGACCAACATGCAGACGGGCGTTCCCTACAGGAATGTCTATTGTTACAGATTGAGGCCTTGTGTGGGTAACTACACTGCGTCGTATTCACAATTAAATTTAAACCTATCATCCCATTCTGCCCCGTTACAAAATAGACAGAGAAGGAAGGCTTATAGATTTTTTACCAAGAACAATACTGTAATAAAACTATACTTTTCTTGTCATAAACAATGGTTCTATACAGAGAAGCACAGGATATTAAGAAACAGGAAACAACACACAACAAATACAAATAATTTGTATGGGTATAGGCCTAGATACAGTGGAACTTGGTTATAACGTCATTGAAGGGACCAAAAAAATAATGACGTTATGTCCGAGTGACGTTATAAAAGAGTCGTTATAAAAGACCCTTTTTAATCACTAGAAGGAAGGAGAAATAAAAAAAAGCTCTTTGCATTATTAACATTATTCGTGATATTTATTCTAAAGTTTACAAACTGCATTTCATTTATACAAACAGAATGAAGAATATTTTAAAAAATCAAAAAGAAAGTACATGTAACTTACATTTAGGCTACTGTCGAAAGTAATCCGTAATTTTCTTTTGAACGCTCCTTTCTGAAAAATAAATTCTTTCTGTTGTGCTGTGGAGATGCTGCGCTGCATTGAATGTGTTGTCAGACGTCTCTCTAAAGCAGTAAAATCGTGAAAGAGTTTTGGCGGTTCTCATTGCTTCCTGTACTGTCGGACAAACGATGTCGGCATCCTCCTCTTGCTCAGCATCTTCTTCAACACTATCTTCTGCTTCTATGTTTTTTACTTCCGCGATAATTTCTGCGTCACTCAACACTTGGGATGTTTCTACTTGGTCATCCACTGATGCATAGGAATCAAGTTCATTTCCAAATTCATTTACGTCGAATTTCTTAATCCACTCCGAGAGCGGCAAGTCATCGTCTTCATCATCATCGGGTAAATTTTCATGTACAAGTTGTGCTTTACTAAAGCATTTTGCTATCGTCTTCTGTGTTACACTCTTCCAAGAGTCGTCTAGGAATTGTATTGCATCTAAGAGTGAAATTGTGGCAGGTTGCGCCGTGTTCATACAGAAAATAATTTTTTTTTAAAGTCGCTTGCGGTAGTGACACTTTAGGCTTCTAATGATGCCTTGGTCCATAGGTTGCAGGACACTCATACAGTTGGCCGGTAAGAAGACCAGATTAATGTTTGTAAAATTTAACTTTGGATGGGCTGCACAGTTTTCAACTAGAAGTAGAATATTTCTGTTTTTCGATGACAGTTCTTTATCCCACTTTCTTAGTTCATCTTCAAAAATACTAGAAGTCATCCACGCTTTTTTGTTAGCAGTGTAACTTACAGGAAGTTTTTTGACGTTTTTAAAACACCTAGGATGCAAACTTTTCCCGATAACTAAAAGTTTCCTTTTTTCGGTTCCCGTCATGTTCGCA
Source organism: Magicicada septendecula (assembly GCA_034769895.1). NCBI lineage: Eukaryota > Metazoa > Arthropoda > Insecta > Hemiptera > Cicadidae > Magicicada > Magicicada septendecula. Next base: position 61,211,040 of record CM068376.1, read on the forward strand.
CAAACAAAAACTGTAACATTGCATACAATGTATGTCTGTAACCATGGGCGTAGCGCGCGCACATATATACGTTTATATGAAATTTAGAGTAAAATATCTGAGAAATTTTTGACGCTATAACAGAGTAGTACAATATTTAGTGACGTTAAAACCGGGAATTTTTATAATGTTAAAGATATCAGTTTGACCGGACTTATGACAAAATAACGCTACACCCGAGTTGACGTAACAGCCAAGGCCGTAATAACCAAGTTCCACTGTATATTTAAACTAGAATATGATAGGTCCGTGGAAGTCAATAATCAGGAAACAAACAATCAGAGGAAGTCAGAAAGACCATTACTACAACCATAAAAAGTATATTATTAATAAACTAGTTAACTAAATTTATAAATTGTATGATAAATAGGTACCAAAAGGGAGCAAATGCATTGGATATTATAATGGAGTTTGTAGCTATACCATCACTATTGATAATGAATCTTCGGTACTATGCAAATGATAAGTGGGTTGTTACAAAGGCTGCGAAAATATGATTTCCTTTACATTGGGAAGAGCAGTAACCGTGACACCTCAATGAGAAGAGTGATATTCGTTGAATATCCCAGGGATTATAGTAAAGTAGAAGAATTTTGGTCAAGTATGGTCAGCATGATAGTTTTCCTGTAGAATCAGGAAAAGAATTAGTCCTCTCTAAAAGCAGTATCTGTAACATGAATTGCCCAATACTTACTGAAAGAGAATTCGAACATAATAAATATTCATGTGCTGCTTCACAGACTGCTAACACTGTTAAGACAACTGGAAATAAATAAAACACACCGTTGTAGGTCTCAACATACTGATTAATCAGAAAAGACACAAAGTAATCAATGAATTGTTTTGTTTATCTTGTTCAACGTATACAGAGAGAAATGTCAGATTTACAGTGAAAAGTAGTTACGATTTACATTTGCAAGGTGCCGATGTTTGGATCAGAATTAACTTGGATTATTCACTGTCATAATAAATGATATTTTCTTATTAATTACAAAAAAATTAATACAGTGTGGTCACTGTAACTGGTGTGTCACTATAAGCAGTATCATTATACAGGATTGTGTTACATTATATTAGGATTTTTGTCACTACAGGGTTCCCACAGACCTGGAAAGTCAGGGAAATTCACTATATGTCAGGGAAGGCTTTGTAAATTTGGTAAAAGTCAGGAAAAACAATAAAACTGGTGAAAAGTCAAGGGAATTTCATAAACCATAAAAAATGCCGAAATTTTTTGTAGTTTTATACATTGTGGAAATTTACATAGAAAAAGGGTTATAAACTGGGAAACAAACTTTATTTTTTAAAGTAATATACATACATCATGTTAGTGTATTACATTTTATATGTAAGGTAGGTTTGAACATAGGCCTATTTGAATTTCCCTCTTTTATCAGGTGTCAGGTGTAAAGATCATTGATGGTATCATTAAATATGTAATATTGTAAAACCTGTCAATAGCACTCTATATAAGTCAATTCAAACTCGCATCAAGGATAATTTTTTGAAGTGTAAATTGGGATTTTTCAAAGTGGCATCTTGTGAATGCAAGCCATTCTTGAGGGTTCATCGCCACTTGGGCCATATCTGTTTTCAATTTACTTGATTTGATGAGAAGTTTAAGGGCTCATGTCAAATCCCATTGCTTACAGTCAGCAGATACTGGCAGTAAACTTGTTTCCATTGACCTGAATGACTGAGAATTTAATAGACACGAAGAAAATTGATATCAGTATAGGATCTGAAAAGAGGTTAAATAGGGAGTTATTGTTTAAAGAGGTTAAAGGAGTGACTGAGCTACATATTGTTATAAGAACCCTATCGAACAGCCAAGAGCGTCCGCCACCCGTCCCTCCCCTAGTTGAGCATGTGTAGCCTCAGTCAAGGTCGCACTTAAGTATGTTCCAAATTCTTCAAGAGCACACTTGAAATACGCATTAGCTGGCGCGCTGCAGTAAGGACAGAAAATTCTGGAACATGTGCCCTACCTATAAAAAGCTATAGCAGCCGGCTAGTTAGTTAGTTCGTTGAACGGTTTTCCTTAGTGTGGATCGAGTGTTTCTCGAAGTATTGTGAGAAGTGTTATTGTGTTATAATTAGTGTGGAACTCTATTATTTGACATTATTATTGTATGTGGACAAATTTAACTGGAATTATTGTATGAGTTGGTTTACAAATTATTATTTGTGAGTAATTAAAGCTGGTTATTAGTGACTTCATTGGTGTCTGTATTTTGTTTTCCACTGTACCATACAACGATCAGTGAGACCATCGTTACAATATTATCAAATTTAAGAAGCAATGCCTAACATTTCTTATTAAGACTATTGAAAAAAATCAAGGAAATAAGTCCATTAAAATACAAAGGTGTTAGAGGTCTGGCGTCATTTGATCCTGTAATTATAAGTAATAGGCTAAGTATTGGAAAGAACAGAATCAATGTTTTACTTGAAGTTCTGTGTGAGAAAAACAGGATTACTGAAGTGGTTGCTGAAAAAGTTAAACAGCAGTATTCTTTGCTCTGTAATGAGACCATTGATGTATTAAACGACACTTTTGATTCTTTTAATGACTGTATCAATGACAAAGAAAACTGAAATTAGATTGGACGATTTCTATTCATCTTTTTTATACAAAAATCCCAAGTATTATGAACTGTGGGATGTTGTTAAATTGGCTGTAATTGTTTCACATGGCAACGCCTCTGTTGAGTCAGGGTTTTCAGTATACAAATGCCTATTAACAGAAAATGAAAAAGAGGATAGTATAGTTGCTAATTGCATTGTATATGATGTTCTTAAATATTATGGTGGCTTCAAAAATGTAAAAATCACTCAAAAAATGCTTACTGCTGTACGATCTGTAGGGAAAAATATGAGCAGTATCAAGAGAAAGTAAAAGAGAATAAGAAATACCAAGAAAACAATGGCCCAGACCTTCTAAAAATAAATAATTACAAGATCAGAGAAAAGTTTCTCAAATGAAACAGCAAATAGAAAGAGAAGGAATCAGTTTGAATATTCTTTAGAAGATTCTTTAAATAAAAAATAACTAGTGTTTCTGTAATTAATAATTACATACTATTTGTTTCTCTGCATACTGAAAGTGAAGTGAAGCTATTCTGACTGTTAAATAAGACCTTTTTTGTTTTGTATAATCAAAACAATGTTTACTTTTTGATAGTTAAATGTCAACTATATGTTTCCATGTTTAATAATACTCTAATTATGTTCTATGTCTTACATTTAATATAAATGTATTATAGGCCTAGTTACTAAAAAATAATTATTTTAAAAATGTGTAATCTTTCTGAAGTTTCTGCATGTCAGGGAAATTTCTTGAAACAGTCAGAGAAAATCAGGGAAATTAATTTTGAAAATATTGTGGGAATCCTGCACTATAACCAGTAGTCCATTGTATCCAATATTACTATACATGAGGATCGTCCAGAAAGTAAAGAATGTTTGTCCTTGGTGCTCATCTCCGTTGTTGCTGTGACACTGACCCCCCCCCCCCCACCTCACCACACTACAAGTCAGTCTGAGCCAACCTGTGCAGATGTTTGTTTGTTTATCACCCGGATCCAAAATGTGTGACAAAATATAAAATCCTGCGGAGTGTGAAGTGCATAGTTTCATTCAGTTTTTGAACGCAAAAAAGTTATGGTTATTGAAATTTATAGACAAATAAAGAACATTTATGGTGAGACTGTGATTAACGAAGCATCAGTTAGGAAATGGTGCAATTTGTTTAATGAGGGCTGAACAAATGTGTATGATGATGAACGTTCTGATCGGCCATCTCTAATCACTGACGAGCTCAAGAAAAAAGTAGGTGATAAAATTCAGGAGGATATACGTTTCACCTTAGATGGTTACACAGTTTCTTTTAGATGAAATTTCTTTCCTGAAATTTCATGAGCCTTACTTCACAAAATTGCCACAATCCAACTTGGTTACAAAAAAATGTGTGCCAGGTGGGTACCTCAATTGTTGTCTGATGATCACAAAAAGCAAAGGATGGGAGCTGCTTTGACATTTGTCACTCATTATCATCAAGATGGGGACGAACTTTTATATCATATTGTTACAGGTGATGAGACATGGGTTTCTCAAAAAACACCACAAACAAAGTGTCAATCAATGGAATGGCACATTCAAAATCACCAACAAAACCAGAGAAAGCAAAACAAGCTCTGAACACATGGAACATGATGGCGACCATGTTTTAGGATTGAAAGGGAGTCCTATTGGTCGATTTTATGCCAAGAGGACAGACAGTAAACTCAGAGGGATACTGACAGACGCTCCACCAGCTTCAACATGCCATTCAAATCAAATGGCGTGGTATGTTGTCCAGTGGCATCATCTTTGTTCACGATAATGCTCGCCTACACTCAGCTATAGCAACTCAAGATTTGCTTCAGCATCTACCATACAGGCCTGACTTGGCGCCTAGTGATTTTCATCTGTTCCCCAAGTTGAAAGACTTTTTGGGAGGCAGACACTTTCAAGATGATGACGAGCTGGAAGAAGTTGTCACTGAATGGTTTCAGGACTTGGTAGTGGGAGTACACAATGACAGAATAGAAAAAATGGTATTACGCTATGACAAGTATTTGAATTTGTATGGAAACTATGTAGAAAAGTAGTATAATGGTTCAAGTAAGTATACAATAAAAGTTGTATTTTCTTGACTTTTAATAATAATAAAACATTCTTTACTTTCTGGACAATCCTCGTACAATTCTACTGTATATGTCACAGTGTTTTATTACATTTCCATCCTGAAGATTTGGATCTTTCTGTCGTCCACCAATATACATACTTACATGGAATTCTGTTTGTGAGATATTTATTTCATATCCCTGCTGGTGATTTTCTTTAAATAATTTATGCTTTCACACACATGTACATACAAAGTCTGTTATAAAGTATAAACTTTCTAACATACAATAACTTATGTAATAAAATGGCTAGGTTTTCATAATACTCTGTATAATTACATACATATTTCAAAGGTATTAAAAACTACCGTTTCTCAGTTATTGTAAGTTTTACAGTTAGGAAAAAAAAATTGTTATTTTTAAACAAATAGACAGTGATATCTGGTGGACAGGTTCAGAAATCTACAAAGTTCAATACTTCTAAATGACTGCACATATGGCTTACCTAATTTTATTACCGTACCTGTCAAAAAACTTTATTTTCTGAAAAGCATATAACAATAACATTATTACATCTATCACCTGGATTCACACATGGTTTAGAGTTATGTATTAGACATCCCTATATGAATGTAAATGTAAAATCATATGGAAGAGTGTAAATAATATGTATATATTCATGTAAAAGTGTGTGTACTCATGTAAGTATATATTTAGAGCTATAACAATGTTTTGCAGAAAGTGATTCAACAACAACATATATTTCTTATTGTTAATAAGATACTAAAATAAATGTGCGCTTTAGAAAATAAAAAAAAAGTGTGTGTTTTTTTATTACTATGATTATACACATTTAACATGTTGACTGCCAACCCAAATTTGTAAATTTTTCTTGTGTGCCAAAGTAATTTTTCGGTCACTTGTAACATAAGAATTTAAATAGTATCAATTTAAATAAAAAACTCATATTTGTTAAAAAATTATATTATGTCATTCCCTTTTCCCTCGAGTTTCCATGCTTTCTACATTGTGGTCACCAGGATCACACTTTTTCTTCTTCCTCAGGTGATTTGTAATAAAAAACAATTTCAATTTTCATTCGTGATGTCTCTGTTATTGACCATATACAACCTGGTAAATCTACAAAAGTGCCCCTGACTCTCCATCTCCTTTACTGAAGAGATCTGTAAAAAAAATTGTATAAGCTTTGACATATTTGTAAAGACACAGTGAAAGCTGCAATCTCCAGCACACTTTCAGTTCCCAGTTATGGATAATTTCTTGATAATAAAACTTAATTTATTTGTATAATATTATTACTACTACATATATGATATAATTAGTGCATAATATTATAGGTGCACCACAGACAAAAAAATAGTTCTAGTGTGCATGTGCTGGCTTGACAGAGAAGGCTTTCACCCCCACCATGTCTGTCAACAACCTTGACAGCTGTGTAAGCAGCCGTAGAGAGCATTGTGTTCAGTTAGATGCTTATATGTATTTATGAATAATTTCGATTTGTTTTAATTTATGGAACTTCTTTATAAGTATATTTAGTTTTTGTTCAATATTTTATTACAATAATTAGAATTCACAGTGAGTGGTGTACTTTAGTTTTTGGCGATGTTGTATTACTATTCGTTGTCACATTGTTACCATAGCGGGGTTTTTTGTATGGCATCGTCATTGAACACTAAGCTAGCTCCTGGGCAACTCTAGAAAGTGAAGCCAGAGAGATTGTTTTCAGCGTGACAGAATATTAAAAAAAAAAAAGGAATACAACTTAGGTTATAATATTGCTGCCAATACAAGTAAAGCAACAGAAGTCTCTCAGGGTACTGTGTACAAAATTTTAAAAGAAGATGAGAAATTATGTACTTCTGGTTATGAATAAAAATCTATTTTCTTTGCTAAAAGGAAAATCGCAGGCTCATAAGAAAAGAAATTGTAGTGGACTCCTTCACAGATAGCAATAAGGAGAAAGGTGCACAAATTTTATGCGGTCAAAAAATCTCCCCCTCAATAAACAGTTAGTGTTGAGGCAACAACTTACAAAGTTAGGATTTAAATGAACTCACTGTCAATCCAACAGAACGCTCATAATGTAAAGAAGTGATATAATTGCTTGGACAATTCGCTGTCTAAGTGACATAAATAGATAAAGACAAGAGTGTAAATGTATTGTTTATATTGATGAAACATATGTTCAGGCATCACATTCAGTATCTTCATGTCAATAGTCTGAAGAGGTCAGTATAACAACGAAAATTGGGAAAGGTAGGCTAATATAGAGGAACCTCGATATAACACCCCTGTGATAAAACGTGACCCTTGATGTAAAGCTAATTTTTCACGGTCTTGGCAAATTAAATAGTTAAACTTGGGACCTTTATATAAAGCGCTTTTTGGCCAGTCTGCAGAGGAGCGTTATATCAAGGTTTCACTGTAGACATAGTATAGTTCACAGTGAGAGAAGAGCCTGGTTTTGTTAACAATGCACTGTTAATGTTTAAGTATTCACTGATATCTGAAGACTATCATAGCTCTATGAATTTTTATGATTTTGGTAAGTAGCTAACAGGATAATATTACTACCTAATCTCCCAAACAGCTCAGTAATATGTAACTACACTTAAACTTTACTATAATTATATTTTCATTTGTTGTGACTTACCTTGTAACTCAATACACACTTGTTCTGTTTACATCGGGTATACACACGTTGTTGCCAACATAACTTTTTCTTACTCGGGTCCAGGGTCGTATTAAGCGAACATAGCAAAAACAGTTTGGGTGCTTGAAATAATGAGTCAAACAACATTTGGCTTAAACAAAACTTGTGGTTTAATATTCTGAATTTCAATTATTAAAATTTACAAAACAAAATGGAGTCGTAATCACCCAAAAACAAAATGGCGGCTATGTGTTTCCACCATTTAACTATACATCAATCTCAATTATTAATAACTTTTATCTCCTGTATTTAATTTATAAACAAGAGCATTTCTACTAAACTGCAGTTATCATTGATTTTACTTATTACGTTTCTAATTATTATATAACACAAACCAGTGCCTCATGGGTTTGCTTGTAGATGCCGGCACTCATTCGCACGCACACACTCTCTCTCCCCATATATTAATTTACTGGTACATTTTGATTTGGAATTTTGAGCTCAATTGAATAAAGATATGGATTTAAATTTGGACTTTCCTGAATTTGGAGTCTTGCACAGTTCCTCGTCAGACGTTCTCCATTTGCCAGCAGTTGTTCGCCGAACTTTACTGTTTCATGTCTGTTCTTTTTACTGCACTGAAGTTACTTTACATTTTTATTCTAGCTGTTCACTGATTATACTGGTTACATTATAATGTGTCGGCTACGTTATAATCCAGGGAACCCGTGATAATTGACTCTGGCCAAATTATACAGGCTGCCTACGTTGTAACAAACTGAAAAATTAAACACATCACTAACAATAATAATAAGTACTCTAATTAAAGGAAACAAGGGGAGGGAATTTAGCTGATTTATGCACTCAATTTAGTATGTAACAAAGATGACATCCCTTTATTTACGTATGATAGGTGATACATTACAAATAAAATTTTTACTTACACAGAAATTGTAAAGGGGTTTTCTGTCTTAAAAATGATCATACATATAATGTATTTACCTCAGATCCGAGTCTCTTTAAACTAGTTAGGAATTTTCAAATTTACTCTACTTCTTTAGTCAATTACATTATTACTTAAAATACCATTTGAAGAATGGTTTCATTTAGCTGTGCGATGTTTCAAAGTTACATCACAAGAGTTATGTTACAACGTATGATTTCTGAAATTACTGGTTACACCATTTTAAAGCTTAACGCTTAGAGATTGTCATTTAAAGGTCTTTTTCATTTATAATTACTTATATTTTAAATATACATTATTCACGGAAGACGAGCTTCCGCGTCACCTCTAGTTAAATGTTATCTGTCCATGTCCTGCCGCGTGATTCTTCTGTACTCTCTTAGTCGTGGGTTGTCATAATGGTAGTCTTTCCAGTGGATGTCCTCGGACTCAATTAATGATGAAGTGGATGTTATGGTGTCATCTAGCGTGAAGTCGTCCTGTTTCTCGGCGGTAGTGTAAATGGAGTTGAGCTCTTAGTCTTCACTATTCACATCACATATGTAATGGCACAGTAGTATTGGAGTTTACATATTCATTTCACATTATGTTGGAAGTACACTTAACTTGAACCATATTTGATTTTTTTAACAGGAGATGTCACCTTACACACTCATTTTCTTCTTTCACATCTTTGTTTTAAAAAACACACTACATCTTAGTTACATAGATCTAGATCTCCACACTTTTAGTGGAAGCTAACAATCAAATAAAATGAAAAATTAAACATTTTGTGCAGAGCCCCCGCTTGGAGCTGTTTACAGTTTGAAAGCCGCATCATAAGTCCTACATTGTACAACAGGAAAATTGTAACGACGTGGAGTGAATACTCCGCCATAATATAGTTCCAACTTTTAATTAGTAATACAGTCTTACATAAACAATCGAGACTTTACTTGTCTACAGAATTTATTACAACTACTACTAGTGACTTTAAATTATTAATTATTTACATTATAGTTTACAGGTATTTGTTATTTAATGCCGGGTCGGTATGCAAGTTGGATCCAGTATACACAGGTCATAGCATGATAAATTTAATAAAGGGTTAACAGTTTTATTTTTGACTTTTGCTTTCTCAGTTTTAATTAATTATTTTAGTTAAATTTTCTTTTTAATTCTCATTACTATTATGAGTTAGTTCAGGGGTATTTGGTTTAATAGTGCGATTTAATGGTTTTCACTAACTTCCCATTTTATATTTTTATTATTATTTTTTTTATTGTTTTAAAAGTAAATCGTCACAACATTTGTAATTACATTTTGATACTTTTAAAGCACTTTTGCTGGCATAATTTGTCAGCGAATTTTATAACGTGCTGCTGCACTGACTGTAGTTTGACGACTAGGGCAGACATATTGGTGTAAATTCGCCAGGTAGAAGGGATAATTCGTCATCAACCTATTGTTCACAGCTGATGACAGCATTGTTTTACATCACAGTTGTTACGTCTGTCGTATTTATTATGACGTTTTAGCATTGTCCGTTTGTCGTTTCGTCTGAATATCTGCCGTTTGTCACGTACACCAGTGACCTTGGCGTCAAGTCGTTCTGGCAAACTGCATTGTAAGAGATATATTGGGAAACTTTTGCTTTCACATATTTGCTTACATTTGAATAAAAATAAAATTATATTTCCCTGTACCCACAAATTCCTATATTGATTTAATGTATCATTACAAATAGTGATGGACAATGCCAAGTATCACTGTGTAGAATGTGATAAAAGGGTGACCTCAGGTTGACTGAAACAAGAAATAATTGACTGGCTTGTGAATCATGGTGTTAAAATAGATTTTACATTGATGAAATCTCAGTTTCTGGAAAAAGAGAAATCATTTAACTGTGAAAAAACATTTACTGGCAATGAAATAATTTGAGCAAAAGCCTATATTCCAATTTGTCTGCCACCTTATCATCCCAATATGAATCCTATAGAACTCGTGTGGGGAGATATTAAAGGATGTAATTCTAGTAAATTATCTTTAGATAGAAAAAAGTGTTGTGCACATACAAAAAATAAAAACACTAGTAGATTACGGACCGACCATATTATAGACAAAGAAGTAGACAAATTATTTCTGTGGGGGTAAGGTTCAGACTCAGACAATGAATAGGTAAGAAAAATTAATACTGAAAATACTTACAATTTGTTCTTATTAATAATTAATTATAAATAATTAAACTTAATTTATTACTAAAAATTTGTAATAGACATTAATTTTTACTTAGCGGTAGGCACCTCGATTTAGACAGATGGCTGCTTTAATGTAAGAATTGTTTTTTAAAGTATGCCTTCCATACATTTTGGGTTAGGTTCTCCTGATATTATTTTCAAATTATGTATACAAATTTGAAGATTTTTGAATTTGTTAATACATTTTGTAGAAACGTGCATGATTATTTTATGATCTATTATATTGAATAGTCGGTTACAAATTAATACTATACGTATGTTTCCACACACAAGGAACAAGTCATTGCCAGTATACAAATAACACATGTAAAATGCTGCAAAATAAGTGTGAATGACGATAATGGAAGAGGTAATGTTCCCCCTTCGTTGGACGCGGTGGGGTGGCAATCCCCACTCCAGCTATTTTTTGTCTGTGGTCGAGCTATAAATATGTGCACCTATAAGCTTTAGTTCTAATTACTGTAGTTTTATTTCCCTTTTTTTAATGTTATACAATTTAAAACATATTTAATTACTTTAAACTATATAAATATATTAAAAATACACTTCACATGATAAAAAATATAAAGAGATTTGACATGAATGACTAATTACTTAAAAAAAAAACTGAGTGGCCACTTGTATAGAAAAAGACAGGATTTTTGAAGGAAGGTTGAATAAAGCGTATGTAGCTGCAAAACTCCCTGTTCAGAATAAGATGACTGTAAATTTTAGTATACAGTAGTTGCAAATACAACTGCAGCATTATAACAGAAAATATTTTCTTGTCCTGGTGAATCACAGTTGTTAACTTTTGCTCTTCTATGGCAGCATTATTTGAATCTTCATCTGTTATCATGTGACATTTCAGTATAATATTGGTCCACTCATCAATACCTTAATTAGAAATGTTACACATAGGATTTGAAATTGGAGAATATCTCAAGGTGCACACTGTCTCTTCACTTGTATCCGGATCATCCATTACTAAGTTCAGTAATAGCTTCTACCAAACAGGCTGTCTTGTCCTTTAATGGAAATTCAGGCAACACCCACATTCACTATTGACTTTTTTATGCTGTAGGAAATTTAAGTCTTTAGGAGGACATTTGTATTTTAAAGTTTTTTGGGTAAATTTTTTTGTACAGTGGCATTTTATATTTTGAATCATTTTTTAATCCGTCTGTTTGGTGGTAGTCACAATGAAAGGTATGTAAATAATGGTAGTTGCAGAGGAAGGTATGACTCCGAACCTGGGGATTAATAAGTTCACTAGGGGGAACAATTCTGTATGAGCGGTATACATTTGCTGTCTTCACCTTCCTGATTTTGCAGAAATGCTGTTTTTATGAAAGAACAATACTGTTCAAAAACCAGTCTTAGAAAATGTCTTTTTATGTAACCTGCCATTATGTTGCGTTTTATGCAAATGTGTTGTGCATTTACTATCGTGGTATCTAAGGGAAGGAATACTTTTACTGGTAAATTTCATGATTTTAAGTTAGAGATCATGATTTGGTACTATATAACAATACCTGTTACTTTGGTATATATGCAGTGTGTGCCTGAGCTTTGTACAACATAAAACTTAAATATCGGTATGGAGAACCATACATGACTTCCATGTTCTAAGATTTATATTTAAAATCATTTTCGAAATGAAATATTTCCGTAGAAACTACTTCTTTCTACTTACGGCTTCAGCCTTAACCACAGTACTGTGGTCACTAACGTATACCACCTCATGTTATCACACTCGATTTTCACTGATGATGGAAGTCGATGGCACTGCCAAAACGTTTGGTTTTGCAGAAAACTTTGGTCTACAGCCAAACAGGACGGGAAGGAATTTTAACAACAAACTACTTCTTTGTTGCCGATAATGTAGTACATATATAAATAAAATGTTGCAGGTAAACTACCCGTTTCCCTTAACCGATCTTCACCAAAATCAACAGGCCTTGAGTACTCAACAATTCAGGAACGTATGCAAAAAATTATTTGATTCTCTTTGAATTTACGGCAGTTATCTTTCGTCATAAAAAAATTACCCTTGTTAAAACATAAAATGTTGCTGGTAAACTACCCCTTTCCCTTAACCGATCTTCAACAAAATCAACAGACCTTGAGTACTCTATAATTCAATAAGGTATGCAAAAAAGTAGTTGATTCTGTTTGAATTTACGGCAGTTATCGTTCGTCATATAAAAAATCGGTATGGAGAACCATACATGACTTCCATATTCTAAGATTTATATTTAAAATCATTTTCAGCCAAACAGCCAGGCTGTGCCTTACCTGCCTTTTTATTGCTGTATTAAATGAAAAATATTATATTACATTAAAATGAAAAAATTATAATTTTATTGCCTGGCAACAAAATTATTTTATTTTTAACAATTACCATTGTTTCAAAAAGTTTAAATAAATTTTCAAGTACTTTACTCTTGTTAAAACGTATAAGGTTGCAGGTAAACTACCCCTTCCCCTTAACCGATCTTCACCAAAATCGAAAGTCATTGAGACCTCTACAATTCAGGAACGTATGCAAAAAATTATTTGATTCTGTTTGAATTTGCGGCTGTTATCGTTTGCCATAGAAAATACGCTTGATAAAAAAACGTTGCAGGTAAACTACCCCTTCCCCTTAACCGATCTTCACCAAAAACAATAGGTCTTGAGTACTCTACAAATCAGGACTGTATGCAAAACATTATTTGATTCTGTTTGAATTTGCGGCTGTTATCGTTTGCCATAGAAAATACCCTTGTTAAAAAAACGTTGCAGGTAAACTACCCCTTTCCCTCAACCGATCTTCACCAAAAACAATAGGTCTTGAGAAATCTACAATTCAGGGCTGTATGCGAAACATTATTTGATTCTGTTTGAATTTGCGGCTGTTATCGTTTGCCAAAAAAAAAAAAATTTCCCTTGATAAAAAAAACCGTTGCAGGTAAACTACCCCTTCCCCTCAACCGATCTTCACCAAAAACAATAGGTCGCGAGTACTCTACAAATCAGGGCTGTATGCAAAAAATTATTTGATTCTGTTTGAATTTGCGGCAGTTGTCGTTTGCCATAGAAAATACGCATGATAAAAAACGTTGCTGGTAAACTACCCCTTCCCCTCAACCGATCTTCACCAAAAACAATAGGTCTTGAGTACTCTACAAATCAGGGCTGTATGCAGAAAATTATTTGATTCTGTTTGAATTTGCGGCTGTTATCGTTTGCCATAGAAAATACCCTTGTTAAAAAAACGTTGTAGGTAAACTACCCCTTTCCCTTAACCGATCTTCACCAAAAACAAAAGGTATTGAGAACTCTACAATTTAGGGCTGTATGCAAATAATCTTTTCATTCTGTTTGAATTTGCGGCTGTTATCGTTTGCCATAGGAAATACCCTTGTTAAAACATAAAACGTTACAGGTAAACTACCCCTTTCCCTTAACCGATCTTCACCAAAAACAATAGGTCTTGAGAACTCTACAATTCAGGGCTGTATGCGAAACATTATTTGATTCTGTTTGAATTTGCGGCTGTTATCGTTTGCCAAACAAACAAAATTACCCTTGCTAAAAAAAAACCGTTGCAGGTAAACTACCCCTTTCCCTCAACCGATCTTCACCAAAAACAATAGGTCGCGAGAACTCTGCAAAACCGGGCTGTATGCAAAAAATTATTTGATTCTGTTTGAATTTGCGGCAGTTATCGTTTGCCATAGAAAAAAAATCTACAGACAGACACACAGACACTTTTCGGAAAACGACTTTTTTTCATGTTTTGAGTGTAGTAGAATCAGAATCTGCAATAATCTCGAACACGATTTTTTTTGCCATCACCATACTTCCATTCCTTAAGGAATATGGAAGTAAAAATTACCCTTGTTAAAACATAAAATGTTGCAGGTAAACTACCCCTTTCCCTTAACCGATCTTCACCAACCCCAATACTTTTTGAGAACTCTACAATACAGGGCTGTATGCAAAACATTATTTGATTCTGTTTGAATTTGCGGCTGTTATCGTTTGCCATAGAAACAAATTACCCTTGATAAAAAAAATGTTGCAGGTAAACTACCCCTTCCCCTTAACCGATCTTCACCAAAAACAATAGGTCTTGAGTACTCTACAAATCAGGGCTGTATGGAACAAATTATTTGATTCTGTTTGAATTTGCGCCTGTTATCGTTTGCCATAGAAAAAAAAAATCTACAGACACACACAGACACTTTTCGAAAAATGACTTTTACTTCCATGTTCCTTAAGGAAATGGAAGTATGGTGATGGCAAAGAACATGGAAGTAAAAAAATCGTGTTCGAGATTATTGCAGATTCTGATTGTACTACACTCAAAACATGAAAATATCGGTATGGAGAACCATACATGACTTCCATGTTCTAAGATTTATATTTAAAATCATATTCGAAATGAAATATTTCCATAGAAACTACGTCTTTCTACTTATTGCTTCAGCATTAACCACAGTACTGTGGTCACTAATGTATACCACCTCACGTTTTCGCACTCGATTTTCACCGATGATGGCAGTCGATGGCACTGCCAAAAACTCTGGTTTTGCAGAAAACATTGGACTACAGCTAAAGAGCCCGGGAAGCAATTTTAACAAAAAACTACTTCTTTGTTGCCGATAACGTAGTACACATAAAAAATTCTCCCCTCCACCTTCAACTATAATTTTTAATAATAGAAAATTACCCCCACCCCGTTCACCTAACCTCTTCATTTATAGATATTTCATCTACGTTTCTACAGTGGATTACTATGAGCTTCTTATCAGGATACTTTATTTATAAAAATTAAGTAATTTACTCTTGTTAAATCATAAAATGTTTCTGGTAAACTACCCATTTCTCTTAACCGATCTTCTCCAAAATCAATAGACCTTCCATCCTCTACAATTCAGGGATGCATGCAAAAAAATATTTGATTCTGTTTGAATGTGCGGCAGTTATCGTTCGTCATGGAAACATTTCTCTTGTTACAACATAAAATGTTGCAGGTAAACTACCCCTTTCCCTTAACCGATATTCACCAAAATCAGTAGACCTTGAGCTCTCTGCAACTCAGGAAAGGGTGCAAAAAATTATTTGATTCTCTTTGAATTTTCAGCAGTTATCGTTCGTCATAAAAAAATTACCCTTTTTAAAACATATAACGTTGCTGATAAACTACCCCTTCGCTTAACCCATCTTCAACAAAATCAACAGACCTTGAGTTCTGTATAATTCAAAAAGGTATGCAGAAGAGTAGTTGATTCTGTTTTAATGTACGGCAGTTATCATTCGTCATAAAAAAAGTAAAAATTACCCTTGATAAAACATAAAATGTTGCAGGTAAACTACCCTATTCCCTTAACCGATCTTCACCAAAACCAACAGGCCTTGAGAACTCTACATTTCAGGGCTGTATGCAAGATATTATATGATTCTGTTTGAATTTGCGGCTGTTATCGTTTGCCATATAAAATACCCTTGATAAAACAAAAAACGTGGCAGGTAAACTACCCCTTTCCCTTAACCGATCTTCACCAAAAACAATAGGTCTTTAGTACTCAACAAATCAGGGCTGTATGCAAAAACTTATTTGATTCTGTTTGAATTTGCGGCTCTTATCGTTTGCCATAGAAAATACCCTTTTAAAACATAAAACGTTGCCGGTAAACTACCCCTTTC
Organism: Magicicada septendecula; assembly: GCA_034769895.1. NCBI lineage: Eukaryota > Metazoa > Arthropoda > Insecta > Hemiptera > Cicadidae > Magicicada > Magicicada septendecula. The sequence continues at coordinate 61,227,300 of CM068376.1, forward strand.
CCTTAACCGATCTTCACAAACACCAATAGGTATTGAGAACTCTACAATACAGGGCTGTATGCAAAACATCATTTGATTCTGTTTGAATTTGCGGCTGTTATCGTTTACCATAGACAAAAATTACCCTTGATAAAAAACCGTTGCAGGTAAACTACCCCTTTCCCTTAACCGATCTTCACCAAAACCAACAGGCCTTGAGAACTCTACATTTCAGGGCTGTATGCAAGATATTATATGATTCTGTTTGAATTTGCGGCTGTTATCGTTTGCCATATAAAATACCCTTGATAAAACAAAAAACGTGGCAGGTAAACTACCCCTTTCCCTTAACCGATCTTCACCAAAAACAATAGGTCTTTAGTACTCAACAAATCAGGGCTGTATGCAAAAACTTATTTGATTCTGTTTGAATTTGCGGCTCTTATCGTTTGCCATAGAAAATACCCTTTTAAAACATAAAACGTTGCCGGTAAACTACCCCTTTCCCTTAACCGATCTTCACAAACACCAATAGGTATTGAGAACTCTACAATACAGGGCTGTATGCAAAACATCATTTGATTCTGTTTGAATTTGCGGCTGTTATCGTTTACCATAGACAAAAATTACCCTTGATAAAAAACCGTTGCAGGTAAACTACCCCTTTCCCTTAACCGATCTTCACCAAAAACAACAGGTCTTGAGAACTCTACAATTCAGGGCAGTATGCAAAATATTATATGATTCTGTTTGAATTTGCGGCTGTTATCGTTTGCCATACAAAATACCCTTGATAAAACAAAAAACGTGGCAGGTAAACTACCCCTTTCCCTTAAACGATCTTCACCAAAAACAATAGGTCTTTAGTACTCAAGAAATCAGGGCTGTATGCAAAAACTTATTTGATTCTGTGTGAATTTGCGGCTGTTATCGTTTGCCAAAAAAAATACCCTTGTTAAAACAAAACGTTGCAGGTAAACTACCCCTTTCCCTTAACCGATCTTTACCAAAATCAACAGATCTTGAGAACTCTACAATTCAGGGCTGTATGCGAAACATTATTTGATTCTTTTCTTTTATAAAATTGCTAAACTGCTATAATTGTTTTTATTATTTAGACAAAGCTTTTCGTCATTACTGACATCTTCAGGTCTTAAACAACCTCTAAACTGCTATAATTGTTTTTATTATTTAGACAAAGCTTTTCGTCATTACTGACATCTTCAGGTCTTAAACAACCTAGGTTGTTTAAGACCTGAAGATGTCAGTAATGACGAAAAGCTTTGTCTAAATAATAAAAACAATTATAGCAGTTTAGCAATTTTATAAAAGAAAAGTAAGGATGGCTGCTAATTTAAACAATACGAAGAATTATTTGATTCTGTTTGGATTTTGCTGCTGTTATCGTTTGCCAAACAAACAAAAATATCGGTATGGAGAACCATACATGACTTCCATATTCAAAGATTTATATTTAAAATAATTTTCGAAATGAAATATTACCATAGAAACTACTTCTTTCTACTTACTGCTTCAGCCTTAACCACAGTACTGTGGTCACTAACGTATACCACCTCACATTATCGCACTCGATTTTCACTGATGATGGAAATCGATGGCATTGCCGAAACATCTGGTTTTGTAGAAAACATTGGACTACGGCCAAATATCCCGGGAAGGAATTTTAACAAAAACTACTTTGTTGCCGATAACGTTGTACACATATATATACAAAATATGCATAAAATTAATGCCTTGTATAAGTTAATGATTGATCTCCATTAAGTAGCGCTCAAGTTTCCAAAGTTTTAATATTATGATGTCCGTAATTAAAACATCAGAGCAGGTTTAGTGTGAATGAGGGTACACTGTGGGCAAAAATTTTCAACATTTCCTATTGAGCGTTGCTTAGAGTAAAGCTGCGAATCTACAGTGTATGTTTCACAGAACAAACAGGCGAATAAGAAGGAGCGCTCCGAAGTCACTCATGGACCCTCAGCATCTTGCAGAGGGTTCATTCCCTAAAGACGAAAAGTCTGTCTATGAATCGTTCCTCTGTAAACACGTGCGGTTACACTGCCCAGCGATCCACAGGAAGCAAATTGATGTCCATTTTTTCGGCTTGCACGCGTTATGTTGGTGTGGGTTTCGGCACTTTCCATTTAAAAAGCGTGCAAATGTAAGAAAATAAACATGAGTGAGGCCAGAAATAACGTGAATTGTGTGTGTCTTACCTGCCTTTTTATTGCTGTAGGCATAATAATAAAATGGAAACGTAAACATTACATAACTGAGATATGCTTACCTGCCACGAACGATATATTATTTTATACATGGAGGAGTTCAGTGACATACACACGTACAGAAGAATTATATATATAAAGATATTAACTCATACATAATTTACATTAAAATGAAAGAATTATAATTTTATTCCCTGGCAACAAAATTATTTTATTTTTAACAATTACCATTGTTTGAAAAAGTTTAAATGAATTTTCAAGTACTTTACTGTTGTTAAAACTTAAAAGGTTGCAGGTAAACTACCCCTTCCCCTTAACCGATCTTCACCAAAATCGAAAGTCCTTGAGATCTCTACAATTCAGGGACGTATGCAAAAAATTATTTGATTCTGTTTGAATTTGCGGCTGTTATCGTTTGCCATAGAAAATACGCTTGACAAAAAAACGTTGTAGGTAAACTACCCCTTCCCCTTAACCGATCTTCACCAAAAACAATAGGTCTTGAGTACTCTACAACTCATGGCTGTATGCAAAACATTATTTGATTCTGTTTGAATTTGCGGCTGTTATCGTTTGCCATAGAAAATACCCTTGTTAAAAAAACGTTGCAGGTAAACTACCCTTTCCCTTAACCGATCTTCAACAAAAACAACAGGTCTTGAGAACTCTACAATTTAGGGCTGTATGCAAATAATCTTTTGATTCTGTTTGAATTTTCGGCCGTTATCGTTTGCCATAGGAAATACCCTTGTTAAAACAAAACGTTACAGGTAAACTACCCCTTTCGCTTAACCGATCTTCACCAAAAACAATAGGTATTGAGAACTCTACAAATCAGGGCTGTATTCGAAACATTATTTGATTCTGTTTGAATTTGCGGCTGTTATCGTTTGCCAAAAAAAGAATTTTCCCTTGATAAAAAAAAACCGTTGCAGGTAAACTACCCCTTTCCCTCAACCGATCTTCACCAAAAACAATAGGTCGTGAGTACTCTACAAGTCAGGGCTGTATGCAAAAAATTATTTGATTCTGTTTGAATTTGCGGCTGTTATCGTTTGCCATAGAAAAAAATCTAAGACAGACACTTTTCGAAAAACGACTTTTTTTCATGTTTTGAGTGTAGTACAATCAGAATCTGCAATAATCTCGAACACGATTTTTTTTGCCATCACCATACTTCCATGTTCCTTAAGGAAATATGGAAATGTTTTACTTCCATTTCCTTAAGGAACATGGAAGTAAAACAGTCATTTTTCGAAAAGTGTCTGTAGATTTTTTTTCTATGGCAAACGATAACAGCCGCAAATTCAAACAAAATCAAATAATTTTTTGCATGCAGCCCTGATTTATAGAGTACTCAAGACGTGTTGTTTTTGGTGAAGATCGGTTAAGGTAAAGGGGTAGTTTACCTGCAACGTTTTTTTTTAATCAAGGGTAATTATTTTCTATGGCAAACGATAACAGCCGCAAAATCAAATGATTATTTGCATACAGCCCTGATTTATAGAGTACTCAAGACCTATTGTTTTTGGTGAAGATCGGTTAAGGGAAAGGGGTAGTTTACCTGCAACGTTTTTTTATCAAGGGTAATTTTTTCTATGGTAAACGATAACAGCCGCAAATTCAAACAGAATCAAATAATGTTTTGCATACAGCCCAGAATTGTAGAGTTCTCAAGACCTGTTGGTTCTGGTGAAGATCGGTTAAGGGAATAAGGTAGTTTACCTGCAACATTTTATGTTTTAACAAGGGTAATTTTTTCTATGACGAACGATAACTGCCGTAAATTAAAACAGAATCAACTACTCTTTTGCATACCTATTTGAATTACACAGAACTCAAGGTCTGTTGAAGATCGGTTAAGGGAATGGGGTAGTTTACCTACAATGTTTTATAATTTAACTAGGGTATTTTCTATGGCAAATGATAAGAGCCACAAATTCAAACAGAATCAAATAATTTTTTGCATACAGCCCTGAACTGTAGAGTACTCAAGATCTGTTGTTTTGGTGAAGATCGGTTAAGGGAAAGGGGTAGTTTACCTGCAACGTTTTTTTACCAAGGGTAATTTGTTTCTATGGATTGTTTTAACAAGGGTAATTTTTTATATGACGAACGATAACTGCCGTAAATTCAAACAGAATCAACTACATTTTTGCATACCTTTTTGAATTAAAGAGAACTCAAGGTTTGTTGAAGATGGGTTAAGCGAAAGGGGTAGTTTACCAGCAGCATTTTATGTTTTAAGAAGGGTACTTTTTTTTTGACGAAAGATAACTGCCGTAAATTCAAAGAGAATCAAATAATTTTTTGCATACTTTCCTGAATTGTAGAGAACTCAAGGCCTACTGATTTTGGTGAAGATCGGTTAAGGGAAAGGGGTAGTTTACCTGCAACATTTTATGTTGTAACAAGAGAAATGTTTCCATGACGAACGATAACTGCAGCACATTCAAACAGAATCATTTTTTTGCATGCATCCCTGCATTGTAGAGGACTGAAGGTTTGTTGATTTTGGTGAAGATCGGTTAAGAGATAGGGGTACTTTACCTGCAACATTTTATGTTTTAACAAGAGTAAAGTACTTAATTTTGATTAATAAAGTATCCTGATAAGAAGCTCCTAATAATCCACTGTAGAAACGTAGATGAAATATCTAAATGAAGAGGTTAGTTGAACGGGGTGGTGGTAATTTTCTATAAATGAAAATTATAGTTGAAGGGAGAGGGGAGAATTTTGTATATGTGTACTATGTTATCGGCAACAAAGAAGTAGTTCTTTGTTAAAATTCCTTCCCGGGCTGTTTAGCTTTAGTCCAATGTTTTCTGAAAAACCAGACTTTTCGGCAGTGCCATCGACTGCCATCATCAGTGAAAATCGCGTGCGAAAACGTGAGGTGGTATATGTTAGTGACCACAGTACTGTGGTCAAGGCTGAAGCAATAAGTAGAAAGAAGTAGTTTCTATGGCAATATTTCATTTCGAATATGATTTTAAATATAAATCTTAGATCATGGAAGTCATGTATGGTTCTCCATACCGCTATTTTTTCATGTTTTGAGTGTAGTACAATCAGAATCTGCAATAATCTCGAACACGATTTTTTTTGCCACACCATACAAAACATTATTTGATTCTGTTTGAATTTGCGGCTGTTATCGTTTACCATAGAAAAATATCGGTATGGAGAACCATACATGACTTCCATATTCTAAGATTTATTTTTAAAATAATTTTCGAAATGAAATATTACCATAGAAACTACTTCTTTCTACTTACTGCTTCAGCCTTAACCACAGTACTGTGGTCACTAACATATACCACCTCACGTTATCGCACTCGATTTTCACTGATGATGGAAATCGATGGCATTGCCGAAACGTCTGGTTTTGTAGAAAACATTGGACTATGGCCAAATATCGGCAACAAAAAGGAAAAGAAGGAGCGCTTCGAAGTCAATCATGGACCCTCAGCATCTTGCAGAGGGTTCATTCCCTAAAGACGAAACGTCTGTCTATGAATCGTTCCTCTGTAAACACGTGCAGTTACACTGCCCAGCGATCCACAGGAAGCAAATCGCTATCCACGCTGGACACTTTTTCGGCTTGCTCGCGTTATGTTGGTATGGGTTCGGCACTTTCCATTTAAAAACCGTGCAAATGTAAGAAAATAAACGTGAATGAGGCCAGAAATAACGCGAATTGTGTGTGTGTGTTCCCTGCCTTTTTATTGCGGTAGTGATAATAATAAAATGGAAACGTAAACAGTACATAACTGAGATATGCTTGCCTGCCACGCACGATATATTTTCTCTTATACATGACTAGCAGAATACCCGTGCTTCGCTACGGAGTTTCAGGTTGTACGTAATAAAAATGTTAGTTTAATTAATAAAGTTTAATTAAAGTAGGCTTCTTAAAAATAAATAGCTGTTGCCCACAACTTTTTTTCGCGTGGTCTTCAATTTAATGCGATAATATATTTAGAACAGAATCTATTCTATTGGGTTGCCATAGTAACCAGATCGAATAGTTTTTTAAGACCGCAAAGGACCCCCCAGAGGATCGTATCGAAAAAACACCTGTCCTATGTTGGTTCTCCCGTTGCGTAAAATATTTGTGCCAAGTTTGGTTGAAATCGGTCCAATGGTTTAGGTGGAGACGTGGAAGACCCCAAAGGACCCCCCAAAGGATCGTATCGAAAAAAAAACACTTGTCCTATGTTGGTTCTCCCTTTGCGTAAAATATTTGTGCCAAGTTTGGTTGAAATCGGTCCAGTGGTTTAGGAGGCGATGTGGAAGACCCAAAAGGACCCCATCGAAAAAACACCTATCCTATGTTGGTTTTCCCATTGCGTAAAATATTTGTGCCAAGTTTGGTTGAAATCGGTACAGTGGTTTAGGAGGAGATGTGGAAGAAACCTTCGCGGACGTGCGCACAACTCACCGAAGTTTCATCGCAATCGGATGAGTGGTATAGGAACGCATACGGGACAAACAAAGAAACATTCATTTTTACTTCCATATTCCTTAAGGAATGGAAGTATGGTGATGGCAAAAAAAATCGTGTTCGAGATTATTATATATAAGATGTAAACTATACCACTTACTTGACATAAACCGTGATAGCTAAGCTAATGTACAACATATATGTATTAATTATACACATAAATGTTCCTCGATAGACACTCTATTTATTGGCGAAAACTTGAATAAAATCCGTTCAGTACTTCCTGAGATTAGCGATTTCAAACACAGAGAGAAAACGGCCCGACTTTACTTTATACTATGTACAGATTTACATTAAAATGAAAAAATTATAATTTTATTGCCTGGCAACAAAATTATTTTATTTTTAACAATTACCATTGTTCCAAAAGTTTAAATGAATTTTCAAGTACTTTACTCTTGTTAAAACGTAAAAGGTTGCAGGTAAACTACCCCTTCCCCTTAACCGATCTTCACCAAAATCAAAAGGCCTTGAGACCTCTACAATTCAGGGAGGTATGCAAAAAATTATTTGATTCTGTTTGAATTTGCGGCAGTTATCGTTTGCCATAGAAAATACGCTTGATAAAAAAACGTTGCAGGTAAACTACCCCTTTCCCTTAACCGATCTTCACCAAAAACAATAGGTCTTTAGTACTCTACAAATCAGGGCTGTATGCAAAACATTATTTGATTCTGTTTGAATTTGCGGCTGTTATCGTTTGCCATAGAAAATACCCTTGTTAAAAAAACGTTGCAGGTAAACTACCCCTTTCCCTCAACCGATCTTCACCAAAAACAACAGGTCTTGAGAACTCTACAATTTAGGGCTGTATGCAAATAATCTTTTGATTCTGTTTGAATTTGCGGCTGTTATCGTTTGCCATAGGAAATACCCTTGTTAAAACATAAAACGTTACAGGTAAACTACCCCTTTCCCTTAACCGATCTTCACCAAAAACAATAGGTCTTGAGAACTCTACAATTCAGGGCTGTATACGAAACATTATTTAATTCTGTTTGAATTTGCAGCTGTTATCGTTTGCCAAAAAAAAAAAATTCCCTTGATAAAAAAAAACCGTTGCAGGTAAACTACCCCTTTCCCTCAACCGATCTTCACCAAAAACAATAGGTCGCGAGTACTCTACAAATCAGGGCTGTATGCAAAAAATTATTTGATTCTGTTTTAATTTGCGGCAGTTATCGTTTGCCATAGAAAAAAATCTACAGACAGACACACACACAGACACTTTTCGGAAAACGACTTTTTTTCATGTTTTGAGTGTAGTAGAATCAGAATCTGCAATAATCTCGAACACGATTTTTTTTGCCATCACCATACTTCCATTCCTTAAGGAATATGGAAGTAAAAATATCGGTATGGAGAACCATACATGACTTCCATATTCTAAGCCTTATAATCTGAAATATGCTTGCCTGCCAAGCACGATATATTTTGTAATATATACATAATTTACATTAAAATGAAAAAATTATAATTTTATTGCCTGGCAACAAAATTATTTTATTTTTAACAATTACCATTGTTTGAAAAAGTTTAAATGAATTTTCAAGTACTTTACTCTTGTTAAAACGTAAAATGTTGCAGGTAAACTACCCCTTCCCATTAACCGATCTTCACCAAAATCTAATGGCCTTGAGTCCTCTACAATTCACTTATGTATGCAAAAAATTATTTGATTCTGTTTGAATTTGCGGCAGTTATCGTTTGCCATAGAAAATACGCTTTATAACAAACGTTGCAGGTAAACTACCCCTTCCCCTCAACCGATCTTCACCAAAAACAATAGGTCTTGAGTACTCTACAAACCAGGCTGTATGCAGAAAATTATTTGATTATGTTTGAATTTGCGGCTGTTATCGTTTGCCATAGAAAATAACCTTGTTAAAAAAAACGTTGTAGGTAAACTACCCCTTTCCCTTAACCGATCTTAACCGAAAACAGTAAGTCCTGAGTACTCTACAAACCATGGCTGTATGCAGAAAATTATTTGATTATGTTTGAATTTGCGGCTGTTATCGTTTGCCATAGAAAATAACATTGTTAAAAAAACGTTGTAGGTAAACTACCCCTTCCCCTTAACCGATCTTAACCAAAAACAATAGGTCTTGAGAACTCTACAACTTAGGGCTGTATGCAAACAATCTTTTGATTCTGTTTGAATTTGCGGCTATTATCGTTTGCCATAGGAAATACCCTTGTTAAAACATAAAACGTTACAGGTAAACTACCCCTTCCCCTTAACCGATCTTCACCAAAATCGAAAGTCATTGAGACCTCTACAATTCAGGGACGTATGCAAAAAATTCTTTGATTCTGTTTGAATTTGCGGCAGTTATCGTTTGCCATAGAAAATACGCTTGATAAAAAAACGTTGCAGGTAAACTACCCCTTCCCCTTAACCGATCTTCACCAAAAACAATAGGTCTTGAGTACTCTACAAATCAGGGCTGTATGCAAAACATTATTTGATTCTGTTTGAATTTGCGGCTGTTATCGTTTGCCATAGAAAATACCCTTGTTAAAAAAACGTTGCAGGTAAACTACCCCTTTCCCTCAACCGATCTTCACCAAAAACAACAGGTCTTGAGAACTCTACAATTTAGGGCTGTATGCAAATAATCTTTTGATTCTGTTTGAATTTGCGGCTGTTATCGTTTGCCATAGGAAATACCCTTGTTAAAACATAAAACGTTACAGGTAAACTACCCCTTTCCCTTAACCGATCTTCACCAAAAACAATAGGTCTTGAGAACTCTACAATTCAGGGCTGTATACGAAACATTATTTAATTCTGTTTGAATTTGCAGCTGTTATCGTTTGCCAAAAAAAAAAAATTCCCTTGTTAAAAAAAAACCGTTGCAGGTAAACTACCCCTTTCCCTCAACCGATCTTCACCAAAAACAATAGGTCGCGAGTACTCTACAAATCAGGGCTGTATGCAAAAAATTATTTGATTCTGTTTTAATTTGCGGCAGTTATCGTTTGCCATAGAAAAAAATCTACAGACAGACACACACACAGACACTTTTCGGAAAACGACTTTTTTTCATGTTTTGAGTGTAGTAGAATCAGAATCTGCAATAATCTCGAACACGATTTTTTTTGCCATCACCATACTTCCATTCCTTAAGGAATATGGAAGTAAAAATATCGGTATGGAGAACCATACATGACTTCCATATTCTAAGCCTTATAATCTGAAATATGCTTGCCTGCCAAGCACGATATATTTTGTAATATATACATAATTTACATTAAAATGAAAAAATTATAATTTTATTGCCTGGCAACAAAATTATTTTATTTTTAACAATTACCATTGTTTGAAAAAGTTTAAATGAATTTTCAAGTACTTTACTCTTGTTAAAACGTAAAATGTTGCAGGTAAACTACCCCTTCCCATTAACCGATCTTCACCAAAATCTAATGGCCTTGAGTCCTCTACAATTCACTTATGTATGCAAAAAATTATTTGATTCTGTTTGAATTTGCGGCAGTTATCGTTTGCCATAGAAAATACGCTTTATAACAAACGTTGCAGGTAAACTACCCCTTCCCCTCAACCGATCTTCACCAAAAACAATAGGTCTTGAGTACTCTACAAACCAGGCTGTATGCAGAAAATTATTTGATTATGTTTGAATTTGCGGCTGTTATCGTTTGCCATAGAAAATAACCTTGTTAAAAAAAACGTTGTAGGTAAACTACCCCTTTCCCTTAACCGATCTTAACCGAAAACAGTAAGTCCTGAGTACTCTACAAACCATGGCTGTATGCAGAAAATTATTTGATTATGTTTGAATTTGCGGCTGTTATCGTTTGCCATAGAAAATAACATTGTTAAAAAAACGTTGTAGGTAAACTACCCCTTCCCCTTAACCGATCTTAACCAAAAACAATAGGTCTTGAGAACTCTACAACTTAGGGCTGTATGCAAACAATCTTTTGATTCTGTTTGAATTTGCGGCTGTTATCGTTTGCCATAGGAAATACCCTTGTTAAAACATAAAACGTTACAGGTAAACTACCCCTTCCCCTTAACCGATCTTCACCAAAATCGAAAGTCATTGAGACCTCTACAATTCAGGGACGTATGCAAAAAATTCTTTGATTCTGTTTGAATTTGCGGCTGTTATCGTTTGCCATAGAAAATACGCTTGATAAAAAAAGGTTGCAGGTAAACTACCCCTTCCCCTTAACCGATCTTCACCAAAAACAATAGGTCTTGAGTACTCTACAAATCAGGGCTGTATGCAAAACATTATTTGATTCTGTTTGAATTTGCGGCTGTTATCGTTTGCCATATAAAATACCCTTGTTAAAAAAACGTTGCCGGTAAACTACCCCTTTCCCTCAACCGATCTTCACCAAAAACAATAGGTCTTGAGAACTCTACAATTTAGGGCTGTATGCAAATAATCTTTTGATTCTGTTTGAATTTGCGGCTGTTATCGTTTGCCATAGGAAATACCCTTGTTAAAACATAAAACGTTACAGGTAAACTACCCCTTTCCCTTAACCGATCTTCACCAACATCAACAGATCTTGAGAACTCTGCAATTCAGGGCTGTATGCGAAATATTATTTGATTCTGTTTGAATTTGCGGCTGTTATCGTTTGCCAAACAAACAAAATTACCCTTGCTAAAAAAAAAAACCGTTGCAGGTAAACTACCCCTTTCCCTCAACCGATCTTCACCAAAAACAATAGGTCGCGAGTACTCTGCAAATCAGGGCTGCATGCAAAAAATTATTTGATTCTGTTTGAATTTGCGGCAGTTATCGTTTGCCATAAAAAAAAATCTACAGACAGACACACAGACACTTTTCGGAAAACGACTTTTTTTCATGTTTTGAGTGTAGTACAATCAGAATCTGCAATAATCTCGAACACGATTTTTTTTGCCATCACCATACTTCCATTCCTTAAGGAATATGGAAGTAATACCCTTGTTAAAAAAACGTTGCTGGTAAACTACCCCTTTCCCTTAACCGATCTTCACCAAAAACAACAGGTCTTGAGAACTCTACAATTTAGAGCTGTATGCAAATAATCTTTTGATTCTGTTTGAATTTTCGGCCGTTATCGTTTGCCATAGGAAATACCCTTGTTAAAACAAAACGTTACAGGTAAACTACCCCCTTCGCTTAACCGATCTTCACCAAAAACAATAGGTATTGAGAACTCTACAAATCAGGGCTGTATGCGAAACATTATTTGATTCTGTTTGAATTTGCGGCTGTTATCGTTTGCCAAAAAAAAAATTTCCCTTGATAAAAAAAACCGTTGCCGGTAAACTACCCCTTTCCCTCAACCGATCTTCACCAAAAATAATAGGTCGTGAGTACTCTACAAATCAGGGCTGTATGCAAAAAATTATTTGATTCTGTTTGAATTTGCGGCTGTTATCATTTGCCATAGAAAACAAATCTACAGACACACACACAGACACTTTTCGAAAAACGACTTTTTTTTCATGTTTTGAGTGTAGTACAATCAGAATCTGCAATAATCTCGAACACGATTTTTTTTGCCATCACCATACTTCAATTTCCTTAAGGAATATGGAAGTAATTACCCTTGATAAAAAAAAACCGTTGCAGGTAAACTACCCCTTTCCCTCAACCGATCTTCACCAAAAACAATAGGTCGCGAGTACTCTACAAATCAGGGCTGCATGCAAAAAATTATTTGATTCTGTGTGAATTTGCGGCTGTTATCGTTTGCCATAGAAAAAAATCTAAGACAGACAGACACACACACAGACACTTTTCGAAAAACGACTTTTTTTCATGTTTTGAGTGTAGTACAATCAGAATCTGCAATAATCTCGAACACGATTTTTTTTTGCCATCACCATACTTCCATTTCCTTAAGGAACATGGAAGTAAAACAGTCATTTTTCGAAAAGTGTCTGTAGATTTTTTTCTATGGCAAACGATAACAGCCGCAAATTCAAACAAAATCAAATAATTTTTTGCATGCAGCCCTGATTTATAGAGTACTCAAGACCTGTTGTTTTTGGTGAAGATCGGTTAAGGTAAAGGGGTAGTTTACCTGCAACGTTTTTTTTTAATCAAGGGTAATTATTTTCTATGGCAAACGATAACAGCCGCAAAATCAAATGATTATTTGCATACAGCCCTGATTTATAGAGTACTCAAGACCTATTGTTTTTGGTGAAGATCGGTTAAGGGAAAGGGGTAGTTTACCTGCAACGTTTTTTTACCAAGGGTAATTTTTTCTATGGTAAACGATAACAGCCGCAAATTCAAACAGAATCAAATAATGTTTTGCATACAGCCCAGAATTGTAGAGTTCTCAATACCTGTTGGTTTTGGTGAAGATCGGTTAAGGGAATAAGGTAGTTTACCTGCAACATTTTATGTTTTAACAAGGGTAATTTTTTCTATGGCGAACGATAACTGCCGTAAATTAAAACAGAATCAACTACTCTTTTGCATACCTATTTGAATTATACAGAACTCAAGGTCTGTTGAAGATCGGTTAAGGGAATGGGGTAGTTTACCTACAATGTTTTATATTTTAACTAGGGTATTTTCTATGGCAAATGATAAGAGCCACAAATTCAAGCAGAATCAAATAATTTTTTGCATACAGCCGTGAACTGTAGAGTACTCAAGATCTGTTGTTTTGGTGAAGATCGGTTAAGGGAAAGGGGTAGTTTACCTGCAACGTTTTTTTATCAAGGGTAATTTGTTTCTATGGCAAACGATAACAGCCGCAAATTCAAACAGAATCAAATAATGTTTTGCATACCTTTTTGAATTAAAGAGAATTCAAGGTCTGTTGATTTTGTTGAAGATTGGTTAAGGGAAAGGGGTAGTTTACCAGCAACATTTTATGTTTTAACAAGGGTAATTTTTTATATGACGAACGATAACTGCCATAAATTCAAACAGAATCAACTACATTTTTGCATACCTTTTTGAATTAAAGAGAACTCAAGGTTTGTTGATTTGGTTGAAGATCGGTTAAGCGAAAGGGGTAGTTTACCAGCAGCATTTTATGTTTTAAGAAGGGTAATTTTTTTTACGAAAGATAACTGCCGTAAATTCAAAGAGAATCAAATAATTTTGTGCATACTTTCCTGAATTGTAGAGAACTCAAGGCCTACTGATTTTGGTGAAGATCGGTTAAGGGAAAGGGGTAGTTTACCTGCAACATTTTATGTTGTAACAAGAGAAATGTTTCCATGACGAACGATAACTGCAGCACATTCAAACAGAATCAAATATTTATTTGCATGCATCCCTGCATTGTAGAGGACTGAAGGTTTGTTGATTTTGGTGAAGATCGGTTAAGAGATAGGGGTACTTTACCTGCAACGTTTTATGTTTTAACAAGAGTAAAGTACTTAATTTTGATTAATAAAGTATCGTGATAAGAAGCTCATAATAATGCACTGTAGAAACGTAGATGAAATATCTAAATGAAGAGGTTAGTTGAACGGGGTGGGGGTAATTTTCTATAAATGAAAATTATAGTTGAAGGGAGAGTGGAGAATTTTGTATATGTGTACTATGTTATCGGCAACAAAGAAGTAGTTCTTTGTTAAAATTCCTTCCCGGGCTGTTTAGCTTTAGTCCAATGTTTTCTGAAAAACCAGACTTTTCGGCAGTGCCATCGACTGCCATCATCAGTGAAAATCGAGTGCGAAAACGTGAGGTGGTATATGTTAGTGACCACAGTACTGTGGTCAAGACTGAAGCAATAAGTAGAAAGAAGTAGTTTCTATGGCAATATTTCATTTCGAATATTATTTTAAATATAAATCTTAGATCATGGAAGTCATGTATGGTTCTCCATACCGATATTTTTTCATGTTTTGAGTGTAGTACAATCAGAATCTGCAATAATCTCAAACACGATTTTTTTTGCCACACCATACTTCCATTTCCTTAAGGAACATGGAAGTAAAAAATCTTTGATCCACAAATTGCACAAGTTTTTTCACAGTCCCCTACTATAATCTTTTTTGTTAAGCAATGCCATAGTAAACTGTTTCATCACCACTATAAATCTGGTCAAGTGTTAAATTGTTCTCACAAACTAATTTATTAACTGTATTATGATATTTATCTGCTTTTTCAAAATCAAAGAACTAGAGTCACCCAAAATACCCAAGATTCTTAATCTGTCTAGTCTACGATGTAGCTAATTGACCATCTGAAAAAGCACATTCCTCAGGAAACTGCATTTTGTGTAAGTTGGAGTTGTTTGGTTTCTGCACAAGAATTGTTGTTTTAAGCAAGCATGTATAATATTTACATATGTATTGACAATTTTATCAGAAAGCTTTTATAATACATTACACTAATGCTTAACATTTTTGCTAAAAAGAATTGTCCTTCTAAAACAATATTTTTTATTTTATTGTTGTATTGGAGTGTTACTGGTCTCAAATATTTCTACTAGTAATTTTATACAAACCACTATGTTGTCTTTGGTATTGACGAGCGCTTTCGGCAGTCAATGACCTGAAGATGGCTTGACTGCCGAAAGCGCTCGTCAATACCAAAGATAGTTGGTAAATGAACTGAAGATGGCTTGACTGCCGAAAGCGCTCGTCAATACCAAAAAGACAACATAGTGGTTTGTTTAAAATTACTAGTAGAAATATTTTTTATAACTATAATATTATTTTCTTCGAAAATCATTTCAGATTACTGTCAGTTTTTGATTATAAGGAATAGGAATTGGACTGTATTTTTCCTATTATTAATACATAATATTTATGAAATGATATTTTTCTTAATATTACTATAGCTTTTTAAAAAGTCATTTTTCCTTTAGTTGCAGTTTGTTCTTCCATACTTGAAAGGAACTTGGGTCACTGTATATTAGTCTTGTTACGACGACCTCACTAATCGTCATATGTTACAGTGGAAAACAAAAAACAAAACACCAATGAAATCACTAATAACCAGCTTTAATTATCACAATTATTAGTTTGTAATCAACAAGAGAGTCTCTTACAACAATTCAAGTAAAAATTGTCCACATTCAATAATAATGTCAACAATAAAGAATTCTGCACTAATTATAACACAGTAACACTTAACACAATACTCTGACAAACATTCGATCCACTCTAAGAAAAATCGCTCATGTAACTCACTTGACAATGCCAGATTCTCTTGCTTTTATAGTTTGCACAGAGGTCCAGTACAACTTTCCCTCCTTACTGCACGCTGGCTTAATGCGTACCTTGACACCCATATTTGATTTCCAATCACTTCTTTTGCCATTACACTTATTTGTACTTCCTATGCTAGTTCTTCCATTTCTGCCTGCAATAGGAAAGGTTCCTCTTGACCAGACCTGTTGACTTCTTCTTCGGGCAATACCACTTGCTTGATTGAATGGTTGGCAGTCCCTGTCATTTTAGCCATGGAAAGCTTTATCTTTTCTTGGCCAACCCTCAGGACATTCTCTCTTAAGTCCACAACGAATCCATAGGCATTCATAATGTCCATGCCAAGAACCACTTAATCGACAATGTCTGCAACAAGAATTTGGTGGCTAAACTTGAGGAGACCCATCAGTACACATACGTCTACTTGAACTAATACTTTCACGGGGCTTCCAGTCACAGTCTGTATTGTACAAGAGCTAATTTGAGGCTGGTGGTTGCTGACTAGGTCAGGACGCATAATAGACACTGTAGTGCCCATGTCAACTGTAAATGGTGTTGGTTTACCTTCCGCAAATCCATTAACGATCAAGTTTCCACGGATCTTACGTAGCGTGAAAACTGTGTGCTCTTATGGGGCTTTATTTCTCCAATTCGTGCGATCACTCTCTTCTCTCAGTATTTTCTTCTCCCAACAGTCTACCTGTAGATGACCATGTTTTCCACAGTTGTAACACTTTGGCCTTCTGTCTTTTTCCCATCGTTCAAATCGTTGCAGTGCTCTTGAACTTCTGAATTGTTTGTCCGACTTTGTTTTTCTTCACCCACTGTAATGGCAATGTGATACTGGGATCTCCTGACTACAGTATGATGACATAAACCCCTTAATGTAGTGGGACGCTGTCTTGGGCAACTTCAAACTTGAAGGTGTGATCAAGAGCTTCTGAGCTATTTCGGTGTTTTGCCATTCGTGACACTTGCGGAAGTTCACAATATCCGATGCCATCAATAAATATCTACACCAAAAACCTCATTTGAAAATCTGGTGATTCAGGGTAGGCCAATCTAGTCAGTCTGTCAATACTAGCTTCAAACTCTTAAAGACTCTCCTTGGAACATTGTCGTCTTGTTCTCAACTAAGCGTAGTATACATCTCACAAAGGTCCAGTATAGCTTTCCCTCCTTACTGCACGCTGGCTTACTGCGTATCTCAAGTATTCTTGAACACACTAGAACCTACTTGTGCACGGCCTTGACTGAGGCAACAGCTGCCATACTGGTTGGGAGGAGTCAAGACTGTTCTGGGGTGTTCAATAGACTTCTTGTTATTGATTGTCCCTTGGTAAAGATATCCTACCTTTTGTGTCAATTTACATAGCTGTACCTTTTTCCTTGAAGCTCTAGTTTTTCTTTTTATTGTACAAGTAGAAATACTTTTCTTCTTCTTTAGTAATTTCTCCTCAGAGAATAGCAGCTTTAAAATGTTGAAGGATAAACAACTTGTACAACACCAAATCAAACTTCTCGACATTTTATTTATATATGGCACTATTCATTGTTATAGAGACTCAGATTTCTAAGAATACTCACAATTTAGGTACTGTTATTCTTCTTCAAAAGAAAAGTTTATGTTGAAATATCTTTATATAGAAATTTGTCATCTGGTATCTCATCACTAACATGGCTTTATAATTGGGTGCTGTGCTATTATCAGTTTGCCATTTTTTCTGTCACCCATCTGGACACTGAAAATAACAGCCAGCTGGATGGCATCTACTATTGTATTTTGCTTAAATGTTCAATGGTGTGGCTACTGAGAGAGAACACTTAATGTCAGATCTTGGGGGTTTTTATGGATTCACCACTGCTCTTGCATTAGCATATATAAAGTGCCATTTCCAAGGCCAGAAGTAATCAAAGTTTTATTAACTTGATTAGTAGATCTTTCTAGAGTATGGAATCCTGTATGACTACAAGTCACTTGTTTGAGGTCGTTAATATTTTATTGCGTTGTGTGGAACAGGAACCATGAATATTCAAAGAATTCTATTTCAGGAGTTCTGTTGATTGACCAATAAGTTGACTTTATTTGGTTGTGAAGTGGAAGTCATGAAAGCTCTTGGCCTAAATTCCCACTCTCAACTAGAAGAACTCACTTGAACTGCACTGTTTTTTATGGACTCGGACCATCTTTAAAGAGTTCCCAGCTATACAATTACAGCAAAGTGTTGTTGGTGGCCATATAGGTATACATGGTCAGTTAACTGGTGTGTTGAAGTTACCAAGCACTTTGTTAACAGTCTTGACTTCACTGTTGACAAAAGTAAATGCTTTAATGGTAGTGAAAAAATTAAATTCTTTGGAATCTGCACTTGTTTTACCCTGCTATATTAGTTTCATGATGTTGTTTTTAATAGTATTTAATATTTTCAATGACTCTTGCCAGTCTCATATTTAATAGCATAGGCTGAAAACCATTCAGACTGGCTGACATATTCAGATGTTGTATACTAACGTTTGTGAACCATTCTGTTACACTTGTTCCCTGTTCCTCTATTGACTGCGTCTTCCATACTATGGCTGAACTGGCAGGGTATAGGTGTGTGTGGGTGGCCTACATGTTATTGTCATTACTATTATTATTGTTACTACTTCTACTGCTACTACTATTATAATTATTATTCATAAAAAGAGTTGACAAGTGGATGAAGGATCATGGATTACAGTTGGCAACAAAAAAATTAGAGTTTTGCATGCTCTCTAAAAGATAATCTTCTATCAATAGTAGGATGCTGGTAGGAGAAAATACTCTGGAGTACCTTGAATACCAATAGGTAGAAAGATTACCTCTGAAGAGCAAATAAGAAAAGCACCTGATAAGGCTGCAAATAGAACAGTGTCTCTGAGCAGGTGTTTGCAAACGTACAATTAATACAAAACACACCACTTAGAATGTACCAGTATGTCTGTTGTTTGGATTAAGTACTGTGAATAATTAAAGAATTTTAGGATGAAGGTGTTCATGCTGTCTTGGATGATCAACAAGTTTACTTTCTATAGTGTAGAACTTACTTTATGTTTCTGAAGCATTTTTATTGTAGAAAAAAATGCATGCTGTACAACTTTTCACTAGAAATTAAAATTTTAGCAATAAATAAACCCCCTAATTTATCATCTATAATACAATATTTCTTATACCTATAATAGTATTTTGTATTTCCTTCAAAATTATTTCAGATTATTGGTCACTTTGGGTTATAGAGATGTAGGATTTGGAGTGTGTTATCATTTTCTTATTATTACATAATGCCTTCTAAAATAATATATTCCTCAATATCATATTTTTTTGAAAGTTCTCTTTCCTTCTATTACAAATTGTTCATACATTCATACTGTGCAATATTTCTTCAGTGATCATTGTGAACGTCTCTATGTATCAAATTTATACGTTAGCATTTTTCTACATATAGTGATCATTAGAGTCACAAGTAATTCTGCTTAATTGTAATAAGCTTATTTAGAAACATATGTACTTATAGTGTATGCTGCAGTTTTTACTGAATACAATGAAAAGCTAACAGAGATGTTTTGAGAACATCCATCTTGATAATAAGAAGTATGCACTTTACAGTGATATACAAATAAAAGACAATGTTGTAAAATGGATTTGGACAGTATGTGGAAAGACCTGTATATTTTGATTAAAATAAAGTCATTGCTGTAGCTTAAATTTAGTAATTGGAGTGCCAAAATATTGAGGTTGTACAAAGTATGTATTTAGCAAAAAATTTTCTTTTACACAACAAACTGTCAGGCAAGGAAACTTATAATATTATGAAATCTTGTTCATGTTCATCGATTTTCCCTATAATTTTAGTTGAAAATGTTGCTGTTGGTCTTATAATTCTTAGCTAGCATCTGTGCTCATGTGTTAAATCATACAGAAAAATAGTTTTAGGAAACTACTGTCTGGCCGCGATTGGAGTGCGCAGGGTAGGTAAAGTGGGGGAATGTACTAAGTAGTAACAATGCATCTATCGGTCTAGTGGTGGGGACGCCAAGCCACGCATTCCAATCGTGGTCAGACAGTACATATCTTATCTAAATGTGACAAACTTTCATCATGCATACTGAATACTTGCCATTACACACACTATACATTTACTAAAATTATACATGAATACAATTTTTTTTGTTTCATAGATAATGTAGATGTTAATCATATGAATGTATTTCACCATCATACAAAATATTTATTATTACCACATGCATATATATATATTTAAGAAGAAAGTACACTCCAGAAAGTTTAAACTGCATAGTGCAACAAGAGCAAGGAAACATGGCACTTTACAGCTGAAACTGGTGTATGCTGAAACAACAGTCATCACAACATAACACAGAAATGGTAGTTTTGCATATGGACTGCACATGTCTGGCAAATAGAGCAGATGGCAACTACCGTTAGAGAGATCAGAGAATGATGCATTATTCTAGATCTCACGCAGATGAAATATGCATATTGCTTAGATTTATTTTATGAATCACGGAACACTAGGCATACATCCACATTATGCTACTCATACTTTTTCTCTAGTTTCAATACTTGGGTGAAGATTAAAAAAAAATTACTATATGAACTATTTGCATAAACAAACAACTAGAACCCAAATGCAATAAGCAACATGCAAAATGAGGTCAATAAAATGTATGACCTCATTTAATGTAGTCTTATATTTGTTGCTATACAATATATGGTTATAAATTACACATAAAACTTTCATTTTGTAATTTTAATTCACATTTAACGCATGAAATACAAACTAGTCACTGAATTCATACAATTAATTCCTTCTTACCAACAACTATATACTACACATAAATACAGCTTCTTCCAAATATAGACCAATTTCTTACATAAAAATATCACCAACTTGATCGTTTACACAAACACACAACGCCAAAGCAGTCACTGTGTATACTCTTGCATGGGTGTGACCACATACACAAGAAGAAACTCCATACAGAGCAACTTTGCACAGACACTATTCACAGCACGCTTTATAACACCAACCCTTTTGTTAAGGGTCTTGGGTTCAAATAACCTACAGCCATCTTCTGTGTGGCATCAGTTGATCCAGATGCACCATGTTTGGTTTGAAGTATCTGTTAAAGTGTGGATCGAAGAAATACAAGAGTTTTCACAGTATAATACCGTTTATTAAACTACGACACAACACATACTTAATACACAGTACTACGACACGTCCGCCACTCACGGCGTCTTGTTACAAACTGAAAACTAACAAACTTATACATGCTCACGCGTATTACATATATTAAACAATATAAATGTATTGCATATATCCAACACGCCTCCTTACATTTATATTGTATTTACAAATTCAATTTTTACAAATACACATTTCAAGTTCAGCATAGTTCGAAGTCTCTCAAACTTTTCTTTACACAATGACTTTGTAAATATATCAGCAATATTATCATCAGAATTCACCTTTACAACATTAATCATATTTTCTTTTATACATTCGTGTACATAATGGTAATGAACTTCAATATGTTTAGAATTTTTCGTAAAACTTCCATACTTTGCTAAACTTATCGCTCCCGAATTATCTTCAAAAATATTAATCGGTTTTTCTAAAGTTACATTAAACAATTTTAGCAATTCTTTCACAAATTTCAATTCACTCACAGCTTCCGACAACGCTACATACTCTGCATATGTCGAAGCCTTTGTTACACACTTTTGTTTTCTAGACTTCCAATAAATTACATTACCAAATAATCGAATTACATAACCAGTTGTAGATTTTCTGTCCAAATGGTCACCAGCCCAATCGGCATCAACATAACAATCTATAATTTCAGAATTATCATTTCTTTTATAAGTCAATTTTAAATCTTTCGTTAAATACAAGTACTTTAATATTCGCAAAGCATATTTAAAGTGTGTTTCATTATAACAATTCTGATATCTACTTAAATAATTTACACTAAAGCTTATATCAGGCCTTGTAGCTGAGCTTATATATAATAATGCACCAATTAAATTTCTATATTGAATATTCCTTCCACAAATATCAGACTTTTCAACTTTTAAATTTACCTCCATAGGTGTATTATACATCTTACTGTTTTCTAAATTATACTTTCTTACTAATGACTCAATATATTTTGTTTGACTTAATTTTATTTCACATTTACGGAACTCATACTCTACGGTAATACCAAGATATTCTTTAATTTTACCAAGATCTTTCATTTTAAATTTTTCTGATAAAAGTTTCTTAATATTTTGCATTTTTTCTTTGTTACGTCCACAAATTAATAAATCATCCACAAATATTAATAAATAAATAGTATATTTTCCATTTCCAAAAGTGTATAAACAATAATCTAAATTACTTTTCTTAACACCCAAACTTATTAAAAATTTATCAAGACATTCATACCAAGCTCTGGGACTTTCCTTTAAACCATACAAAGCTTTTATTAACTTACACACTCTATTTGTACCATCCTCATAACCTTTTGGTTGATGGACATATACCTCAGAACTTACTTTACCATTTAGAAATGCAGTTTCTACATCCATTTGTTCAATAATTAGACCCATTTGACAACAGTATGATAATAAAATCTTTAAAGTTTGCATTCTCGCAACAGGAGAATAAACATCATCAATTTTATCGGTTTGCTGAAAACCTCTTACAACTAACCTGGCCTTATAAGCATTGTCAGACTTTTTTGTATAAATCCATTTTACATCCAATATTTTTTTACCATTTACATTTTCAACTAATTGCCAAGTCTTATTTTTATTTAACGAATCAATTTCTTTATCCATAGCTTTTGACCAATACTTACTTTCATTGCTCTCAAGCGCCTCCTCAAATGTACTAGGAGTATCTGCTCTACAATAATTTGCAAAAATATTACTATTATATACATAATAATCTTCATATCTTTTTGGTGGGTTTCTTATACGCTCAGATTTTCTTATTTTATTTTCATTTTCATCCCCTAGATTTTCATCTGTACCTTTAAAGCTATCATCAAGAGATTCATTATCTGAAGATTCATATACTTCTTCATCAGACTCACATTCATTCAAGCCAATACAATTTACATTTTCTTCAACAATATCAACATGTCTAGCCACTATTACTTTTCCATTAATTAGCACTTTATAACCAACTTCACTATAACCGATCAAAATTCCCATATCAGCCTTTTTATCCCACTTAGAAAATCTTTTTTGTTCCGGTTTTCTTACAAAAACTTTACTACCATATAAATGTAAATTTGAAACATTCGGTTTCGTCCCAAAAAATATTTCATAAGGAGTTTGCTTTTCTATAGTATTTGATAACGTACGATTTTTCAAATAAGTAGCAGCACAAACTATTTCAGGCCAATATTTTTTATGGATTTGTGCTTCAGCTAATAAACAACGTGACATATCCATTATCGTTCTGTTAAACCGTTCTGCGGTTCCATTTAATTCATGTATGTAAGCAGGACAATTATTAATTATAATACCTTTTTCTTTGGCAAAATTATAAATATTACCATTTAAGTATTCTTTCCCATTATCACATCTCAAAAATTTAATTCTTTTACCCGTTAAGTTTTCACATTCATTTACATATTGAACAAGACAATTGAAAACTTCTACTTTAGACATCATGGTATAAACTTTAGCTATCTTACTGTAATCATCAATAAAGGAAATAAAGTATTTTTCCCCGTTTAGACCAGCTGTTTTAAAAGGTCCACACACATCAGTATGAACAATTTCTAAAATATCTTTTGCTCTTTTTCTATTATTTTCAAATGGAATATTATGCATTTTATTTTCAACACATATTTTGCACTTCATGAATTCTGATTCAAGTTCATTTGGAATACCACTTAACAATTTATGTTTACACAAAATATTCAAATAATTAAAATTTACATGGCCCAGCATACGATGCCACCTTTCTTTTTTACTCATATTATCACAATTTTTATTTGCAACATTTACCAATGACTCTACATTTTTTAATTTACTTTTCATCTTATATAGACCATTTTCTTTCCAAGCTACAACTGTAGTATTTCCAAAATTATCAATAATTTTTGTCATTTTACCTTTAGAAATAATAGTATTATTTTCCGTTATTTTACCATAACTCATTAAATTTGTATGCATATCTTTAGCATAAAATACATTTTGCATGTTTACTTCATTTTTCTTACCAAAAAGATCAAAGTAACTTACCACATTACCAATTTTAGTTGCTTTTACAACTCTATTATCTCCCAAATAAACATTAACAGGTTCTTTAAGTATCATACATTTATCAAAATATTTATCATTATTTATTATATGGTCAGTACAACCGCTATCTAATAACCAATTAATCTCGAAATTATTAAACTTATTTTTATCTACCTTACTATTATGCGCCGTGTGATAGTCGACTCTTATAACCCATGCGCTCGTATCTGGATTCTTCTGCTGCGACTGAGTTGCTTGATGTGCTCTTGCACCTCGCTGACTTCGAAAATTGCCATGCCGTCTGGCGTAGTTATTTTTTTCGGTTTCTTGTCTGCCTCGTGGTGCTCGCCATGTATTGCTGCTGCCTGCCGCTTGGCCACCATATTTACAGTCTCTCTTGATATGACCAGTTTTGCCACATTGAAAGCATGTTCGCAGTTGTCGACTTTTATCCGCCATGAATGCGTTAGATTTTCGTCCAGGATATTCATCTTTTTGATGCTTTATTTCAGTCATTTGAATTTTACTTTTCACATAATCCACAGTTTGATCTTCTTCTTTTAATGCGTCTATTAAATCGCCTATATAACTGTATGAATCCGGCAACGTATTTAACATATAATTTAATTTTTCTTTTTCTGACACAGTAGCACCCGCGTTTTTAAGCTCGTTCACAGTTTTTTCAAAATCACTGAAGAATGTCGCTGCATCAGTATAATTTTTAAGTCTTAATTTTTCCAATTTATTTCTATATACAATTTGCAATGCCGTAGACTTTTTCAAATACATTTCATCAAACTTTTGAATTATTTCATACGCCGTTGTTTTATCACTAATAAATTCCAATTGCTTATTCGTTATACTACTGTATATATAGTTCATAACCTTTAAATCATTATCGTCCCACGGGTCTTTATCCTGCGCCGTTTTTGCTCGTGTTATCAGTTCATCACATTTTTTAAATTTCAAAAACAACACAATACGTTTTCTCCACATACTATAGTCCTCTCCATCAAACACTGGAATTGTAATGTCATTGTACTTCGCCATTTTTCCGTATCACAGCATGCGACAGCACAAAAAAACGATACTATACTCACTTAAACTCTTGACCACAAGTTTATTAAACCACGCACCTCTGCTATCATGTTAAAGTGTGGATCGAAGAAATACAAGAGTTTTCACAGTATAATACCGTTTATTAAACTACGACACAATACATACTTAATACACAGTACTACGACACGTCCGCCACTCACGGCGTCTTGTTACAAACTGAAAACTAACAAACTTATACATGCTCACGCGTATTACATATATTAAACAATATAAATGTATTGCATATATCCAACAGTATCATTTGTCTGGATGTGAATAACAGTGTACAGGCCTTCCAAATTTGGCCTTAGCTATGGGCTTACTCTTTTCTGTGGCATTGGGTTGTAGAACAAAAACTGGTACCTACATCTCCAGATTCACTGAGTTGTTCAGTGAACATCTTGCCAATATCAAAAAATGTTATCCAGATATACAAAGCATGTGTCATACGACAAACTCCTTCAGTTACTCAAGTGTAGTGGGTGTGTTGGTGAGCCCAAGCAGCATGACAGTAAACTGCCATAAGTTCTTGCCCATGAAAATGGTGTCTTCTCCTTATTGTCTGCAAACACTTCAACCTGGAACTACACACTCATGAGATTCAATGTAGTAAATCATTGTTATCCTGCCATTTTGTCCAACAGCTCATCGATTTGAGGTAGCTGGTAACTGTCCTTTTTCATTACCTTATTCAGCTTCTTTACTTATAGTTATCTTTGATCCATTATCATCTTCCTTGGCTACTCACTTCAGAGGCTTGCAGTGATACACTTCCCATGCTTCACAGGTTTCGGCTCAGTGGTCACACTTGTCACATGCTATATGCAAGCACAGCAACATCATCACCATCACTTATGAGAGTCTCAGTGACGAATAATCAAAAGAATTTTTTTTTTTGCTGTCTAATTCTGTAATGTTCAGCAGATTTGTTAGTCTTTCTCCTGGAACTGTCTTGACTCAATGAAGGTATATGAAACCATCAGTCTCACTGCATGAATACCCAAACACACATTCTCCTTCCCAATAGTTATCACTCTCTTCTGTACAACAATAGTAAAATTATATATATATATATTTATTACGTCAAGATGTTATTTTTCCTTATTTGGAACATGTTTCGAGAGCTCCCGTGCTCTCATCCTCAGCCTTTGCGATCTTGCGTCTCTGGTGAAGTATTTGTGTGTTGGCTGGATGATATTAAGGTTTCTTGTTGGTCTCTGGTATTTTAAAGTTGTATTATTGTGTGTGATTGTGGTATATGTATTTGTATTTTGTGTATTTTCGATGTTGAGTGCTTTGAATATTGTGTTTTGTATTGATTTGTATTTGTTCAGGTATTAGTTTGTTTTGTGTTTTATGTTTGTATATTTGTAGATTTTCCCAAATGTTCATTATGGTGCCTTTGTGTGGTATATGTTTTATTAGTGTCACATTGGTTATGTCTGGGAATTCATGTCCTGTGTTTATTGCATGTGTGACTAAATTGGATTTATATTTCTGGTTTTTTGTATGCGTTTAGGTGTTCAAAATAACGTTTTTTCAGCGGTTTTTTGTTTGTCCTATGTAACATTTATTGCAATCTTGGCATTCAATTTTGTATATACCGTTAGTTGTTGTATTATCTATGTTGTGTGGGCTATTTAGTGTTTGTAAATTACTTTTATTAGTTTTGTATGCTATTTTTATATCTGTGTTTTTAAATAGTTTTGTTAGCTTTGTCATTTTATTATTTATGTATGTGAATGTGGCCCATTTTTTGTTGTTATTATTTATGTGTTGTTCATTTTGATTAATTCTTAATTGCTCAGTTTTTATTTTATATTTGATTTTATTTTCTATTTTGTTTACAGTATTTTTATTGTATCCATTTTCATAACCAATTTGGTATATTATATTTCTTTCTTTGTCAGATTCTTGTTTGTTTAGGGACAAAGAAAGAAATATAGTATACCAAATTGGTTATGAAAATGGATACAATAAAAATACTGTAAACAAAATAGAAAATAAAATCAAATATAAAATAAAAACTGAGCAATTAAGAATTAATCAAAATGAACAACACATAAATAATAACAACAACAAAAAATGGGCCACATTCACATACATAAATAATAAAGTGACAAAGCTAACAAAACTATTTAAAAACATAGATATAAAAATACCATACAAAACTAATAAAAATAATTTACAAAAACTAAATAGCCCACACAACATAGATAATACAACAACTAACGGTATATACAAAATTGAATGCCAAGATCGCAATAAATGTTACATAGGACAAACAAAAAAACAGCTGAAAAAACGTTATTTTGAACACCTAAACACATACAAAAAACCAGAAATATAAATCCAATTTAGCCACACATGCAATAAACACAGGACATGAATTCCCAGACATAACCAATGTGACACTAATAAAACATATACCACACAAAGGCACCATAGTGAACATTTGGGAAAATCTACAAATATACAAACATAAAACACAAAACAAACTAATACCTGAACAAAACAAATCAATACAAAACACAATATTCAAAGCACTCAACATCGAAAATACAAATACATATACCACAATCACACACAATAATACAACTTTAAAATACCAGAGACCAACAAGAAACCTTAATATTATCCAGCCAACACACAAATACTTCACCAGACGCAAGATCGCGAAGGCTGAGGATGAGAGCACGGGAGCTCTCGAAACATGTTCCAAATAAGGAAAAATAACATCTTGAGGTAATATAAATATAAATTTTAAATACTTTATATATATCAAGAAACGAAATGTAGCAGAAAGTGATTGAATATATATATATATCAACAGGGCAAGCAATCCAAGATTAAACTTTAATATGGGTGTGACAAACACAACAGTCCTAATTCAGCTACAGCCAAGAGTAGTTAACATCGGCTTTACCTGCACCAAAACTTTCTTAACAGATAATCCTGTCCCTGGAATGCTGTCCTGCAAACCCTATAATCCTGTCCACAACATGGAAAAATCCTGATTACACCACCTCTAATATTCTTAATTTATCCTATAGCCCTATCTGAAATCTGCTTATTTTAATAAGGACATTTTCGTACTCTATGAAGTATGTGTGTGTTTTTTTGCTAATCTTCTCATTTTAACTAAATATAACTATTACATTAACCACTTGGAACACAAAGTTTTTTATAAGTAAAAACATAAAGTTTACCTTACAACCTGAACCGGTTTTCACCTTTAAAAGGCTTCTTCAGAGGTTCAACACCACAATTGTTTCCGAGAATCCGCTCTAAACTTATTCATCTGATAACAGTTACTTTCATTACAAACATTATCTATTTTTAACTTCTGCAATTAAGGAAACTGTTATTAGATCCTTCAGCTATTCTGTCTTTATCTTCTCAGTGTTGGCAAAACGCTATCTTTCATGTTTTTTTTTTTATCTTTGGGAATAGGAAGAAGTTGCAGGGGGCCATGTCCAGCGAATACAGAGACTGAGGCATCATAATGGTGTTGTTTTTCACCAAAAATTCACTAACAAACAGTGAATTGTGAGGAGGTACATTATTGTGTTGCAATTGCCATGGGTTGTTTTGCCACAAATCCGGGTATTTTCTTCGGATTGCTTCACACAGATGGCGTAGAACTTCCAAGTAGTACTCCTTATTGACTGTACAATCTGGTGGCAAGAACTAATGGTACACCATGCCGTTGAAACCAAAGAAAACAGTGAGCAGAACCTTCACATTCGATCAAACTTGACGAGATTTTTTCGGTCTTGGCTCTTCAGGAAGCAGCCATTGGGATGATTAAGCCTTAGTTTCGATGTCATATCCGTACACCCATGTTTCATCACCAGTTATGACCTGTTTGAGCAGTTCTGGATTGTCGTTGACTTCATTCAGCAACTCCTGAGCAATGTCCATTTGGCACTGCTTTTGGTCGAAATTCAACATTTTTGGGACAAATTTTGCTGCCACAATTTTCTCATTTCTACAGTAGTCAGTAATGAGGAGTGTTTGAATATATTGTTACATAATACGGAGCATTCTCGTACAGTCGATAGTGTCATTCTATGGGCTTCTCAACTAGCCCAGCCGGCGTTTCAATCAAGGCCACGTTAAAGTATGTTCCAGATTCTTCAAGAGTACACTTAAAATACGCATTAGCTTCAGCAATTGAGCTGAGGATGGAATATTTCTAGATGGCGTGCGTGACCTATAAAAAGCCATAGTAGCCAGCTTGTCAGTCAGTTATGTGAGAGATTTTCCTTAGCGCGGATCGAGTGTTCGTAGAAGTATTGTAGCGAATTGTTGTTGTGTTATAATTATAGTGTCTTTGTCAAGGCAGTGCACTCAAGTAGCTTTGAGACTGTTTGAGCACTCTTAAATACGCAAATTATGTTGCATCTGAAAAAATTGCGTGGCATCAGCCAAATGATATGCCAACATCATGAGCAACCTCTGATAGTGATTCGGCGATTGTCCTTAATAATTTTCTTCAATTTTTTGACGTTCTCATTGATTGTTGATGTACTGGGGCTTCCAGGGCACTCATCATCTTCAATGTCTTCATGGCCCTCTTGGAAACGTTTGTACCACTTGTAAACACTTGTTATATTCATAGAACACTTGCCAAAAGCAACATTCAACATTTCCAATACGGTGCTGCACTTTATTACATTCTTAAAGCAAAATTTAATGAAAATTCTTTCTTGGATTTCGTTGTCCATGACGTGTCCGTTACTTAACTAAATATCACTATAATATTGACGACTCGGAACACAAAGTTTTTTATAAGTAAAAACGTAAAGTTTTACCTTACAGCCTAAACCGGCTTTCACCTATAGAAGGCTTCATCAGAGGCTGTCGCTAGTAGCGCTGCTCGTCTTGTTGTTGGCGACGAGAAAGTGTTTCGAAAGATTGAAGCTGTGTGTGTGTGTGGTGAGATGTGTTCGAATAATGCGTGCGATTTGAATTGTGTCTGTTCGTTTAGGATGTCGTTTTTATTTGTTTTTGTGTGTTTGTATATTTCTAATTGTTCTAGAGTGTCTAGTTTTCGGCCTTTTGTGTGTACGTGTAGTATGTTCATGTTATTGTCGATGTTTTTATATGTGTGGTTTGCTTCAATGAGGTGGTTTGCGAAGGTAGATTCTGTAGTGGTGTGGAGTGCTTTTGTGTGTTCAATGTATCTCTGTTTGAAGCTACGTCCTGTCTGGCCTATGTAGAATTTACTGCAATTTGAACAATTTAGTTTATATACACCGGGTAGATCGAATTTGTTTTGTGCTTTGGGCATGCGTTTTGATAGTGTGTGTTCTGTTTTGTTAGTAGTTTTATAAGCGATTCTGTAACCTGAATAAAACAAAACTACTTTACTTATAACAATAAATACTACACACAGAACGACGGCCTACCCATGGGCTCCCCCATATCCAGCATTCTAGCAGAAGTCTTCCTCCAACACTTAGAAAAAACAAAAATACTCACAAACAATGACAGACACTCACATAAAATACTATACTGGCACAGATACGTTGATGACATTCTAATACTATACAGGGGAAACAAAAGACAATGTGAACAGTTACTAACGCACATAAACAAAATACATAAAAACATAACCTTCACTGCCGAATACGAACACAACAATACCATAAACTTCTTAGACCTCTCCATCACAAAACTAGAACACAGGCACAAATTCAGTATATACAGAAAACCAACTACAACTGACACACTAATACACAACACCTCCAATCACCCAATACAACACAAACTAGCTGCTTTTAGAACCATGATACATAGACTTAACAACATCCCCTTAGATGAAATAGACTACAAAAACGAACTAAACACGATAAAATATCTAGCAGAATCTAACGGTTATGACAGAACAATAGTCAGTAAACTCCTACACAAAACACAAAACAAACAACAGACAAAGACAGAAAACAACAAATTCATAACACTAACATACATCAACAAACAAACAGAAAAAATTGCCCACAAATTCAAAAAAGCAGGTTACAGAATCGCTTACAAAACTACTAACAAAACAGAACACACACTATCAAAACGCATGCCCAAAGCACAAAACAAATTCGATCTACCCGGTGTATATAAACTAAATTGTTCAAATTGCAGTAAATTCTACATAGGCCAGACAGGACGTAGCTTCAAACAGAGATACATTGAACACACAAAAGCACTCCACACCACTACAGAATCTACCTTCGCAAACCACCTCATTGAAGCAAACCACACATATAAAAACATCGACAATAACATGAACATACTACACGTACACACAAAAGGCCGAAAACTAGACACTCTAGAACAATTAGAAATATACAAACACACAAAAACAAATAAAAACGACATCCTAAACGAACAGACACAATTCAAATCGCACGCATTATTCGAACACATCTCACCACACACACACACAGCTTCAATCTTTCGAAACACTTTCTCGTCGCCAACAACAAGACGAGCAGCGCTACTAGCGACAGCCTCTGATGAAGCCTTCTATAGGTGAAAGCCGGTTTAGGCTGTAAGGTAAAACTTTACGTTTTTACTTATAAAAAACTTTGTGTTCCGAGTCGTCAATATTATAGTGATATTTAGAAAATTCTTTGTTCCATTTTTCCACAAGTAAAAAATCGCCGAGCACACCAAAACACATGTAACCTTTTTGACAGCCAACAATGAACTAAGCATCCAATATGGCTATTAATGTCAAGATACATCAGGAACAAGGGTTCCAACACAACAACAAAAAATTATGGCAATTAGATTTATACAGCCCGCAAAATTCAAAAATTCTGTGTATTTATTGATCAAACCTCGTATTTAATATTTTTATTATTAATTTTTTACTGTTTCATAAGATAACTCAGGATACTCTACAAAGGAGATTTTTAGTCAGTATAATTCTATAAATATACAAAATAATGAATTGAAATTAGTTTATTCCTGCATCTTCGCATGTACTGTAGTTTTAAAACAATGAAATAAAAAAAATATGACCTTATATGGGAGGTTTTTAGAAAAAAAAATAAACCGTTAAGTGGTTAAAGGAGAAAATAACTTGAAAATAATCAATTTGCAAAAAAATTAACCCATATTTTTAAAGAGTTGGGCTGTTCTTTCAAGGAAACTTTGTTTTTCTACATAATTTTGAAAAGTACTATGTGTCCCTAACTAGTATATGAAGAAACCCATTGGCAAATGAGAGGAAATGGCATCATATTTACATGAAATGCAGTATTGCTTGACAAAACCTCATTTATGTGGTTAGTGAACAGCATAGGTTTTCTCAGTTAGCGTCATCTATAATGTAAGATAACTACATTATACATTTAGCAGTGTAAGGTTTAGCAATACGGAAATCATTGATTGTATTACTGCATCTGTAATATTATATAGATTACATCTATTATTGTATTATCAATATATTAAATTGTAGCATTGTATGTAAGAATAATAATTATTTTGATGATGTAAAACACTGTCACTCCAACTCACCTATACACCCACCCACACACACTTCACTCAATTAATTGATATGTATATGTATTTGATTTTTCCTCTATTCTCCATACACAGGTCTTGATCGTGACAATAAACACTGTCGAACTGTCAACACAAATAATGTAAAAATTATGTCTCTTTTTATTGACAGGTCCTTGCTAAATCTTTCATCAATTCGCTCTAAACTTATTCATCTGATAACAGTTACTTTCATTACAAACATTATCTATTCATTCATATTCTATCTATTAGTCTATACACTTATCTATCATATCATATCTACTTATCTATTAGTCTATCTATTATCTATACATTATCTATTCATATTCTAGTCATGCATTCATGACTAATTTATGGATTTTATAATTACATTGTGTTAGATCAGTGCATTACAACAGGACATTATCAGCTGTTTGCTAAAGTCTTAATTTATGATACAGTACTAGTTTTTTCGTGTCCAGAAAAAAAGGCCTAGGAGTAATGAGCCTCTCTCCAGAACATAATGTAATTTACACTGATTGAATGGTTGCTCAGCATTTGGTAGATAATTTTATTAGTACTTAAATTTGATAAATTTAAATTTAAACAGCATATTATAATACCATTTTACCACATATTTTTATAATTATTGATATAGTTACAAGTGACATTTGTATTGATATAGTATGGTAACTCACAGTTATACTTCTCTATTTTCATGATAACATGCTTTTGACAGTATAGTTCCTAATTTATTTAAAACATTTTGTTGTTGTTTTAAAAACCAAACCTTCTTAGCTATAACTATTATTTTACAGGATATTCAGAAAGAAAAGGCAGCCAAAGCGAAGGCTAGGAAGCAATTACATGGACGGTATGAAGTATTACTGAAGAATGTCAAAGGCTGCTATGAAGTAGAGGCGAATTCTGACTGGTGTCTTAAAGCTGCAAAGACTAAGAGGAGGCGTTACACTCTTTAATTAATAATATTGAATTGTCTAGAACAATTCTGTTTTTTTGTGTTTCGTTGTTTAATGTTAATCAGAGTTTAATATGTTGTTTGTCTAGAACAATTCTGTTTTTTTGTGTTTCGTTGTTTAATGTTAATCAGAGTTTAATGTGTTGTTTAATATTCTGTTTATGATTCATTGGCATATATTGGCATGACTGATAATCTGAATTCAAAAAGTAAACTAAATTGTAGAATGTATACATAATTTCCAATTTTAATGTTCCTGAAACCAAAGTTAAATATTAAAACATTTGTATTTTCTTGAGTTACCAATAAAAATTATTTTTTTATTTTGATTTTTTTTTTACTTACCTTTAAACTTGTATCACATATAAAGCTCCAAATTTAATTTGTATATGGAAATATGTGTTTTAATTTTCTTGTGACTGGACAACTAAGCCATTACATGTTGAACACATTTTACTTTTTTATCAGAATGAGAAAAATATATTGTTATGACAGTCTCACTGATCGTCATGTCGTACAGTAGAAACAGAATAACTGACACCAACAAAGTCACTAATTATAAACTTCAATCAGGCGCAAACAACAGAAGACAACAAAGGCACTTTTATACAAAAATGAAATTTAAATTTGTCTAACACACAATAATCATTCAACAATCACTTGGATCCACAATTATAAAGTCGCCAGGTATAACTAACTGGACCACTTGGATATCCACTATTTATACCTCGCCGCCTTGCATTGTAAAGACATAGAGGGCCTGGGTGCTGATAGAGTATCCAAATAACATCTGGAAGGGGTACAGCCAATTTCGAACAATCTAGAACAATAATACACAACTCTGCTGTGGAGAATGATCTCCAAATGAATAAAACAGCCTTGCACGCCTCCACATGCCAAGGTCGCATAGGCACACAGTGATGCAGTACTATTTATTTCTTCAGCATAGCAATATTGTGTCAATAATAATGACAAGATTGAAAGAAAGTAATTGAGAAATTTATGGAGTATTGTCTGAAGGAACAGAGAAGGCAGAGAATCATGGAAACACTTCTTCATTGTTTGCACAATATTTTATGGAAGGGGAACACAAATTTATAAATCTAGTGGGAAAGTGTGAGTATAAAAAATAGAAAGTGAATTGAGGGATAAAAATTAAGAATATAATAAGAAATTTTAAAGCAAAGGAAGTGAATTGCAAACATGTGATTAATGTTAATATTCATATATCTATGTGTATATATATGTATATAAGCTATATACTATATATATATATATATATATATACATATATATGTATATAAGCTATGTGTATTATGCCATAAAATATTTTAATGACTTACCTAATGAACTGAAAAATCTAAGTGTAAATATAAAAGTGCTAAAAAAAAAATTTCAAAATAGGCAGTCATTGAGGACTGCCGACAGAAGTGAAAACTTAAAACTATGAAATAACAGTGGTTTTTTTGGATATTCAAATTAATTGTAGTATCAAAAATTAAAATTTTTTGTAAATTAAAATCTTTAACATCAGTCTGGTTTTCACATATAAGCTAATAAAAAATAATTTTGAATTAGTAACCATATTTTCAAAATTCAACACATAAATCTAAAATTATTATAAAATTTTATAGAATTTTTAATTTTAAAATCCGCGGCAAAAATACTATCGAACAACTAGAAATTTGTTTTACCGCTAGTAAGATAACTCCTAAGCCACTATGAAATAGGTACTCATTGCATGATGTATGGCAGAGGTCAAATATCAAAAATAAATAATATCAAATTTTTAAATGGAAATATTGATATGAATATTGGAAATATATGAAAATACATGCTTTGTTTATGTTATTTATTTTTCTATATAAAAATATTAACATATTTAGTACTCACTTTTGTACTGCACAGTGATCCTACATTTGAACATTTAAAATAATGATCAAACTAAAACACAATTTAAACAATGCACAGTATACACACATTAAACTTTCCACGTAGTCAATTTAACTTTACTTATATACATATACACAGCACTAATGTTAAAATCTTACAATAATAAAATAACAATTACGTAAATATCATATAATATAGTATAAGTAATTAATAAGAATAAAAATAATGTAAAATAGATCATAAGTATTGCGTTAATTGTTAATACGGAAAGCCGAAATCGCGCTAGGGATCGAACACGCGATAGCAAATTCGGCAGCGTAAGAAACTCCAAAATAAAGTACGTAAACGATAAAAGTGTGTTAAATAGTATAAATAGTATTACAATTGTATAATATAATTGTAGTATAATAGTATTACACACAAGTATAATCTATACTTTCACTGCTGGCCACGCGCAACACGTCATACTTATAGCTACAGAGATCATGTTAGCATTAGCATGTCGGTGACGCGAACTCATAAGATTTTACCCATCCAATAATTGTTAATACGGAAAGCCGAAATCGCGCTAGGGATCGAACATGCGATAGCAAATTCGGCAGCGTAAGAAACTCCAAAATAAAGTACGTAAACGATAAAAGTGTGTTAAATAGTATAAATAGTATTACAATTGTATAATATAATTGTAGTATAATAGTATTACACACAAGTATAATCTATACTTTCACTGCTGGCCACGCGCAACACGTCATACTTATAGCTACAGATATTATGTTAGCATTAGCATGTCGGTGATACGAACTCATAAGATTTTACCCATCCAAAAATTGCCCAACGTGCCTATAGAAGTTTTCACTTCAAAAATCAAAGAAAAAATTGGGAACATTGTTATTGATTAATAAAAAAAACAGTCTATTATGATATGGACCTTTTTTCTCTTCTTTTTCATTTATTTATTGAATTGTATTATAATACAAACTAAAATTTTGTTGAAATTGAAAAATACTTTATTTTAAATATATTACTATGGTCGGTGAGGTAAAATTCACAATTAGTATTAAGTATATAAATATTAATTCTAAGGACCAACCTATGTACGGGCATTTATGCCCCCTATAGGTCCTTTTTTTGTATAATTTTTATTATATGTAAAGGAAAATTGGCAATAAATATTATTATTATTTATATATATATATTAGTCTTTGGAACTGGCCAGACTCTTATGATGTCTACTTTATTGGGATCCATACTAACACCTGGTGCCGGGATCAGATGGCCCAAATACTGTACTTACTTCTGGAATAGAGAACGCTTCTTCAGGCTCTGCTTCAGTTGGGTACCGTGTATTCTAGTTAGAACCTCCTTAAGGTTTTCCAAATGGTCTATAAAAGTCTTC
Source organism: Magicicada septendecula (assembly GCA_034769895.1). Classification (NCBI taxonomy): domain Eukaryota; kingdom Metazoa; phylum Arthropoda; class Insecta; order Hemiptera; family Cicadidae; genus Magicicada; species Magicicada septendecula. The sequence continues at coordinate 61,264,357 of CM068376.1, forward strand.
CATCGTGTAATTAAACAAAGCAAGTTTCCATGTCAGACCTTAGAAAATCAGGTCCATCAATCTTTCAAACGTTGCTGATGCATTACAGAGTCCAAATGGTATGACTTTAAACTGGAAGAGGCCACTTGGGGTTGAGTAAGCTGTATTATTCTTGTCTTCTTGATAAATCTCACTTGCCAATATCCAGTCTTCAGGTCCAATGTGGAAAACCACTGAGCTCCAGGCAGCGTGTCGAAACAGAGAAGCAATCTTTCTTTGTCGCGATGTTCAAATTCCGGTAGTCTATGCAGAAACATAACCCACTATCCTTCTTTGCTAACAGCACTACTGGAGAAGACAAAGCACTTGACGAAGGCTCAATTATTCCTTCAGTCAACATGTCCTGTACTAACCGTGACATTTCTTCCTGTGTATCCCCGGTATTGATGAGATGTTGTACATGAAAGGTTCTTCCCATGACTGGCCCTGAACTGCAAAAGAGTCTTTACATTCATGTAAAAACTGTCTGACTTCTTTTATAACACCACTTTAGAGTTCGTCAAAAGATCTGTTCAATACTTCCTGAAGTTCCTCTGGAAATCTTGAAGTGTCTGAAGCACTGGATCATTGTTGCATCATTCGGCTACCCAGGCCACAGGAAACATTTTACCTAGGTGGGTATTGCTTTGTAAAGTGACAGCCTGATCCAAAATATTTGCCACTCTAATAGGTACATTTCCATTTTCGTTTAGTTCTATTAAACTTTTGGCAATTAGTATGCCCAGTGTTGCTGACTACCTGGAGTGTAAATATAGAGCACCAGTTGCCCCTACTATTTACCTCAGTTCTAACCATGATGATTTTTTTTGGAGTTTGGCAGGATATTTACACTTGATTTATCACGTTCATTGAGTTTTCTGACATATTATATTTGTTGTGGAGAGTATTACCTCGTCTTTCCCAATTCTCAAAACATTGTTTGTGAAGTCGCCTATAAAACCATATGTGTTCATCATGGCTATCCCAAGAATTGCTTCATCCACAATGTACGCAACAAGTACTTGGTGATCAAACTCAAGTCGACCAATGTGTAGGTGTAGCATACTTTTCCAAACACGTTCACAGGCCGACCAGTAGCTGTTCACAAGCTGCAAGAGCACCAGATTGGCTTGAAATTTTTCTCCACATCAGGGTGCACAATGCCAGATGCAGGGAACACAGATTCATGAGCGCCCCTAGTAGTTGCAGCGTCCAGATGGTCTCTGATGACTGACTGATGCTCTGTGTAGTGTACAATGGAGACTGTGGCACCTGTGTCAACTGCAATCAAGGTTGGAGTTTCTTGAACAAATCTGGTAACTACCAAGCACCCGCTAATTTTCCAAAGTGTAGAAATTGGATATTGTCTAGAGGCTTTTTTCCTCCAGTTAGTCAGCATATGCCTTGTTCTACTGGTTACTGCTCGTTTCCTTAGAGCTGAACTCTAACCCGACAAACTTGTTGTAGATGTCCAGGTTTCCCACATCAATAACACTTTGGTCTTCCATTCTTTCTTACTTTATTCTGTAGGACTGATCATTGGCTCTCTGTTCCTTGTTCTTCCTCTTCATCATCTGTGCTGTCATGACCTTTTAGCACACGCACTTTATGACTTGCCAAGCAGACGCTGACTTGGTGACCTCAAATTGTAAAGTAAGTACCAGGGTGTCCACACTATTCTGTTGTCTTACCATTCATAACAGTTGCTGTAGTTCATTATCTCTGACACCATCAGTAAATGTCTGCATCGCAAACCTCATTTGAAAATCTTCTGTTGCTTCATGATGGGCCAGTAATTAGTCTGTCGATGCTTGCATCAAACTCCTGAAGACTCTCCCTGGAATGCCGTTGCCTTGCTCTCAACTGAGTGCAGTATACATCTCGCAAATATGTATCACCATACCATAATTCTAAAGCTTTTTTCAATTCATCGTAGGTATTCTGGTCATCAGGTGGCACTTTCTGTAGTAGCTCTGCCCCAGGTCCTTTTAAAGTGAGCACGAGTGAAACCGCTTTGCCTTTCTCAATCTACTTACTTTTGCATCCTGCAGCTTCAAATTGCAGAAGATATGTCACCCAGTGAGTGCTTCCATGATTGTTTTTCTGCCTCTTGTTGGCGTTCTTCTTTTTGTCATCTTTCTGTCTCCTCTGCTGTCTGCACTTTACTTTTTGTTGTTCCTATGTTTCCAGTAGCAGAGCTTGGAAAGGTTCCATCATCTAACAGGCATCCATGCATACAGATTAATTACAACACACACTACACTTCTACAAAGTGTCCTCTGTTTCTATGATTAAAGGTTCTGACCCACTGTTAACAAAAGTCTCATGGATCGTCATATGGTACAGTGAAAACAAAATACAGACACCAATGAAGTCACTGATTACTAGCTTTAATGAGTCACAAATAACTTTGAAATCAACAAGATTCTCTTATAGAGTAATTCTAGTCAAATTTGTCCACACGCAATAAAAACGTTAACTAGTCGAGTTCCACACTAATTATAACACAATAATCACTCCACCACAATATTTTGATCCACACTTAAATAAATCACCAGCTGTAACTAACTAAGCCAGCCACTGTTGCTTATATATAGCCTGCGGATGTTCGAGAATAATTTTCCATACAAGCATAATTTCCATTGTCAACAAGCACTTGACAGATCTAGAGGGTACTGTTGTACATGGCCTTGACATAGACACACACCTGCTCAGCTGGTCACAAAACATGTAGAATGACACTCTTGACTGTCCGAGAGCGTTCCATTATTATGGTAACAATATGAGTCACAATATTACTTAATACGAGGGCTATTCTTTTTTCAACCTCCGGTGAGTTGGCAAACCTGGTTCTGTTGTCATAGCAACAATCTGATTGTTGATTAACGTTTTTGAGGCTTTGTTCTAACCTATAACCACTGGGTTTATAGTTATTTTGTCTATTACTGTGGTGACGACAGTTTAATTATGGCAACTACAATTGAAATTGCCTCCAAGTGTGAGATTCGGTCTGTTATTTGATTTCTTCAACTGAAGGTCATAATGCTGTAGAAATTAATCGAAGGTTGTGTAATGTGTATTGAGAAAATCTGATGAGTGATGGTTCAGTTCGGGAATGGTGTCAAAAATTTAAAGAAGGGCGAATTGATGTTCATGATGAAGGAGGGTAAGGAAGAAAGTCCGTGGTTACTGATGATGTTGAAAGGTAGACAGGATTGTTCGAGAGCACCTTCGTTTCACAACTACTGAGCTTTCTGCTGATTTACCTGAAATTTCTAGGTCTGCTCTTTATGATATTCTTACTCAGAAGCTTGGGTATAGGAAACTCTGTGCTCGGTGGGTTCCCAAACAACTCACAGATGTCCACAAGACTCGAATAATGGGTGGATCACACAATCGTCCTTGATCACCCACCTTATAGCCCAGACTTGGCACCAAGTGACTACCATTTGTTCACTGACTTGAAAAAGTGGTTAGGTGGGCAGTGGATTGACTCCAATGATGAGTTAAAATCCAGTGTGGCAGATTGGCTGACTACTCAGGAGCGAACATTCTACAACATGGGCATAGAAAAGTTGGTGCCTCGCTATGATAAGTGCCTCAACAATGGTGGTGACTATGTAGAAAAGTAGTTTACATATATATGAAACTTTTGTATATAATAAAATTATTGATGTCATTCATGTGTCTGTTTCTTGGTCTATCGGAGGTTGAAAAAAAAATAGGCCTCGTATATTATGCAATATTCATAATATTACTTTGATTGTGGGTTGAGGGTTCTCTAGTACAGTGTTCCGCAACCGGTGTGCCGCGGCACAATAGTGTGCCGTCACAAGGTGAAAGGTGTGACGCGAACTTTTACTTATTATTGTAATAAATTAATTGTCGATTTTAAGTAAGAAGGTGCTTGTTTATTCTTTAATACATGCTGATAATTGTTATATTTTCATAGAAATTAAACGTAATTTATTTACTCAATATTGTTTTATAGTTTGCTTATCTTAAGTTATTTGTATTCTCGCCTGAAATATTGGGCCGGTTTGATGGGTTACAGGCGGCAAGCTTTGTGTTCACCGCAAAGGTATGAGTAGAGTTATTTACTTTATAATTCGTATTTTCTACAGTGAATTAAAGTTAATAAATTGTTAATAAATGCATGAGTCTATTCCTGTTTTATATTAATAATAATAATAACAATAATGATAATAATAATAATAATAATAATAATACTAATAATAATACTACTAATAATAATAATAATTGATTACATAACGACGTAATATTTCGTAATTATATTAAGATTCATATGATTTTGAGGGGACAGACATTTTGGTGTGCCGTGTTGAGTCTAGGTCCGTCTGGGGTGTGCCGTGAGTAAAAAAAGGTTGCGGAACACTGCTCTAGTACACAACAATTATCCCCCCTTTTAAAACCCACAACCTACATACAAAATCTCAAAAAGTTTACAAATTTACAGATCTCATTAGTACTTACAAAATCTTGTCTTCTTGGCTTTTGTCACTCGACTGAGGTGTTCAAGGTGTTCAGTAGATTCTTACTATAAATGAGAATGCCATCCAGTTAGACTGGCAGAATTCTCCAGTGTGGCCAGACAACACTTCATCCATCAGGCACATAAAGGTAGCTGGTGCATTATTCAGACCAAATTGCATAACCTTGAATCGATACAACCCTCGTAGCATACAGAAAGCTGTCATTGCCCTGGAGATTTCTTCAATTTGAATATGCCAATACCCAGAACTGAGATCCAGTCTACTGAAAACCTTCGAACCACTCACTTGCTTCAGGAGGTCCTTCAAATCTAGCATCAGATAACAGTCTGATGTGGTTGGCTGAATAACTTCCTGAAGTCTGAACACAGTTGATGTGTTACATCTTTCTTCTTTAGTAACACAATGGGTGGTGTCTGATAGATGTTGATGGATCTACTAATCCTTGGCATTCCATTTCTTTTATCTTATCCAGAGCAAACTTTCTTTTATCTGGGTTTATAGGATAGGGTCTTTTTTTATGGATGTATCATCCTTTCAGTTAATTCTGTGCTTGACTCTCATTGTGTAGCCTAGCTTATTTGTAATGACTTCTGGATAACTATGCAGCAATACTCTGAGCTTGACCTCATCTTCATTGTCCAAGAGACCATTCAAAACTGAGGTAGTTGTAATTGTTTCCCTTTTAATTCTGCTGTCACACCATGGCATCTCAATCGTTTATCTTTCCCTAAAAATATTTCATGTGCAGTATATTCTATAACTCCATACATATCTAATAAGTTATGACCCAAGATAACATCTTATGTGAAATCCATGATTATTTGAACAGGCAATTGTATGTGTACCCCTGTATAGTTCGCTTTCAAGGATGTCTGGCCTGGCCTACCACCTGATAATGTATGTAGTTGACAGCGCCCTGGAACTCCTTATATTGCTTTCCTGGTTGAAGTAATTTTGTTACGTTCATATTAATAGAGGAGTGACTTGCCTGGGTATCAAGTACAGCTATAAATGACTTGGCTGTGATGTTAACACTAATGGGTGGGAGTGGCTTGTGGCTAGTAAGAATTCAAAGTAATCTGCCCAATGCCACTGTTCTGAAACCATAAATCTCTACATACTGAAACTGATTCCTGGGGCCAACCACACTTCTGGTACCATCTGCCCTGGCATAGAATGGTCCAGATCTAGTTTACTGCCATAGGACATTTTTCCTTAAAATGCAATGTCTTGTCTTAGCAGGACACCCTCTTCTAATTGTCTGATGATGTCCTGCAGTTCTTCAAATGGATTGGGATGGGACACTTTTACCAATGATGTTATCTTACCTGGAGTAGCTTAATTATAAAAGGAACGGATTCATCACCACTCTTCTGGGGATGTATCCTTCGAATAATCATAATTTGTGGATAACAAATGCACCTGCTCCCAATCCTGTTGGGTGACTCTCAGAATTTTTCTGTGTACTGCTGCTGTGACTGCATCAGAGTCAAATCACTATATTAATTCTTTCTGAAAGTCAACCCAGCTGAGCCAACCTTTAATGTTCTGCCACCAGGTGGTTGATGAAACTTTTAACGAATGCAATAAAATCTGAGTATACATTTCCTGGGGCAGGTTTGTTCGATTCATTAGTGTTACACAGTTCCTCATGAATGATGATGGACATTCTGTCAGCCTACTTTGGAATTCTGGTAAACTCTCTCTAATCACTTTTTGATCTGCTGGAACCTGATGAGGATAGTTATAGTTACTACCAGCCTGGCCTGTTTGGAGAAGACATAAAATTTTGTCCGTAAACTGTTATTCCATTTTGTTGACATTCTGTTTGGTGGCACTTAGTTCTGTGTCCAGTCTATTTACTGTGGTGTTGGTGGTAATTAATTCATGGTCCCATCTCTTTGCTGTTCTGTTGACCTCTGATTTTAGGGAGTTCACTTTTTTCTGTACATTCTGTACCCTATTTGCACAGTCAGCATCTATGCCCTTCAGTGTGTGAATAACTCTGTCTGATACAGCTTATATCTGGGTCTGACTTTGTGAGGACTGTTCTGACTGAACCTGTAATTGTATCTATATGACTGTGATTTGTTCTGACTGTTCCTGTTTTTATTCTGACTAGCCTGAATTACTCCGATCATTTTATTAATCATGTTGTTACCTGTATTTCCTCTGCAGAAGGTGTTTCTATGATGGCTATTAAGAATAGATCCTTGTTCGCAGCTGTCTCTCATATACCATGTTCTACATGCATTACCAGATCGGCCTTAATTTCCATTATGGGAAGCCCTTCTTCTTCTAATTGCTTCTTCATGCATTATTTCTTACAATGAACAAACTTTATCCAGTCATCTTTCTTCTTTTTTGAAAAGTAATTTTCCCAGCATTCTGCACATTTATTAATGGTCCTCATCTGCATCATTTACTACTGAGTTATCACAGCAACTAGTTTTTTTCAGTAGTATTTAATAATCTCTGTTTTTTTTTTATTTTTAGTATGCCTAGTCATATTCTTAGGTTTCACTTTATCATTTTTTAATCCTTTCACTAACTTCCACCACTTCTTCAATTCATTATTTTTTCCAAATATACGTTTCTCTTTTAAACGTTTTCTTCTTATGTTACTACCTAAACAGATAGCTCCTTTTTATTGGAATTCTTAGCAGGCAGGTTTGGCATGGGACTTATTTTGTGGAGTAGTTTTCTTGGTTAATTTGAGTATTAAAATTTTCAAATTTTTGTGGAAACGTTTTTGGAGTGGTCATTGAAATGGAAAATAAAACTGAAATGCCTTGAGATGTTGATGCTGTATTTAAAATACTATTATTCTCTATAGAGGGCACATTATTACTTCCAGAAATACTACTTTGTGACACCTGTGGATGCTACACTACTGCATAAGAAATTCTGAACATATAATCTGGTACAATGTGAATGTTGAAAGAAAAAATACCACATACTTTGAATCTGTTGCCAGCATTTCCTACTGAAGCTGCTTTCTTCCATGCTGAACGCAGCAGAGATAACCAAGCTTAGATCTAGAAAACCCCTCTTTCCTGCAGCTGTTTGTAGCTTCTTGTGTCTCCTGGTTAAATTTTGTTTTAATGTGCAAAAAGTGCTCTATTAAGAGGTTGCAAAGTGTGAGTTATATGACTTGGTATGCATATTAAAACAACATCATTGTTGTCTTCCAACTCCAGCAGTTCCAGTCATGTACAATGGAAGGCATGCCCATCCATTAAAAGATTAACTGCAGGTAATTTTATAGCAATAAAAAGCTGTTTTTAAACCAGTTAATAAACAGTTCAGAATTAACATAGGCTGATAGGGCTCATAAAACTGTCAATTCCTGGAGGCAATCCATCAAAAAAATTTTCTTTTTTGTCTGTACCTTTCATAATGAGGAGAGGTGGCAAAAACCTAGGCCTACCTTCGGTATTATTACACGCAATCAATGTGACTGTTTCCCCTTCCCCTCTAGATGGCAAAACATTGACATTTTTAATTCTCTTTGGAGAACTAACTTTTCCCAGTTTATTAATGATTTGAATTTCAAATGCGTCTACATTGTAAAAAATGTTTTTGTGTTAGGTAACAGCAGAAATGTTCTGGGAACAGCATGCATCACAGTCCTGTTACAATTGTGCCCATTTCTGTCCCCCACTCTGTCAAAAGTTGAATGAACTTGTAAGATTATAGCTGGCATTTCCACTGCCAATTGGGGTGTCTGCTAGCTATTGTGCCTCGTTGAGCAGAAAGTAGCGTGATTCACTTAGTACAACTAATTGCAGACTATTGATAACGTGAGACTTGCTCTTTTTAGTGTTTAGGTTTTGAGTGTGTGTTTTGTTAATAGCTTCAAGAATAATTTAAGCAAATATTGTAGTGTTCAATTATTAGGTTTTGTTTTAACATTTTGCTCATAAGTCAGCTCAGGTTCTTAAAGCAATAATTTTTGCAAGATTAACTCTTGATCAAAAAATTAGACTTAAGTTATTAGGCAGGCCAACTCCTGAATTCCCCATGATACAAACAGAAAATAAGATAAGTGAGAATCGTGTTTTCAGAAGGCAACTGCTTTTGAAAGATGCATACCAAAAAAATGACTGGATCTGTGGCTGTGATTTTCAGAAATCTTTGTTCTGTTTTCCATGTATTTTATTTTCTCTCAGAGACAGTAGTGATAGCTTGTGGACTATAAAAGCAGTTAATGATATAAAACATCTCACAGAAAAAATTAAGAAGCATGAAATATCTAACAATTACATGAATAATATTGTTGCTCTTTCTTTGTTAGGCAAAGTAAATATACTGTCTAGTCTGGACTCACAATTTAGACAAAACAATGAAAAGCACAATATTCAAGTTAGCAAAAACACACATATTTTAAAATGGCTGATTTTGAAATGTCAAACTCCATAGTGTTTTTGATTTGCCTCTGAGAGGTCATGATGAATCAGCATCGTCTACAAATCCGGGGGTATACAAAGGTTTAATTAATTTTACAGCGGAGCTGGATTCTGCAATGAAAGACCATTAGAATCGGCCACTGTATTCAATGATACATCAGAAATAATACAGAATGATACATTGGACTGTATGCTTAGTGTCTGCATGGAAGAAATATAAAATGAGATACAAGCTTCTGAATATGTGGCAATCAAATGTGACGATACAAATGATGTGACAAACCACTGTCAAATGGTATTAGTTTTTAGGTACGTGTTTAAGGGGTCAGTATACGAAATGTTATAGAGATTTCTCAGTCCTGAAGGTAAATGTACAGAAACCTTAGCAAAGTGCACAATGGACAACATCAATCCTCTTCTGCATAGATCAAACGAAAAGTTAACAGCTCAGATTTATGATGGCGTTGATATTATGTGTGGTTCTGTTGGAGGAGCGAAGGCAAAAATTACAGAAGCATATTCATTTACATATTTTTTACACTGTTATGCTCAACTTAATTTGCTATTAGAAAAAGTAATAAATGTAAGCAATAAAGGTATTTTTTCTCAAATCTGTCTGCCATTCCAGCACTCTTTCCACAGTCATCTCTATTAACTGACATTTTGGAGGAAGTAGTGCAAGCCAGGTTGCCCAGAGTTTCTATAATAAGATGGACTTACAACTTCTTACAGTCAACGTTGTGTACGAAAACCAATATAAGTTGGAAGAATGTTTCACAGTTCTTGATGAAAAGTGTACCAAAAAACTCACAGTTAATGAGGCAAGTGGTCACAGAAGGGCTCTTTAGAACCAAGATTTCATGTTCAAGCTAACTTTCTCCATAGAATTCTACCTCACATGGACATACTGTACCAGCAAATACAGAGTAATAACAAAGACAGTGTAATGTGGCAAAGCGACATTGGGATTTTTTTTAAATGAGAAAAATAATGTTGGATGGGAACAATAATGTTGGATGCAGCACTAGAATAGGGGAGGCACAAGAAGTATATGACATCATTATAATTCACGTAAAAGGTAGATTTAATTATATGGGTCACCTGGAAGCAGCCAACAACTTATTTCCACTTTTTCTACAAATTTTCAGGAAGAAAAATTCAAGCAAGTGATTCAACATTACCCTTTTTTACAAGAAAACAAACTTTGAAGTGAATTGACATTGTTATACAGACGGCATGATTTTAATATTAAAGGCGCAATAAAACTTATTGACTTTATAGGAGAAAACAATCTTATGTCAGTTTTCAAAGAAGTGTTGAAACTTCTGAGAATTATCATACCGACCCCCATGACAACTGCTGAACCTAAGAACTATTCTTCAACTCTGAAACAACTAAACACTTTCTTGAGAAATACAATGAAAAATGACAGACTGAATGCCCTTCCGATGCTATCTATCAACAGGGAACTTAATAAATAAATGAAGGACTTTGATGATAGACTGCTAGAAAAGTTCATTAATTTAAAGGAAAAGTGGATGGATTTTGTCTATCAAATCATCTGTTTAGAGTGTAGTTGTGATATAAAGAATATGGTGTATTACTTTTTATGTGAAAACAGTATATACCTTTTTGTGGACACTTTTGTCCTTACTATTCTTATTTTATTAATGAATTATATGATCAAATGTTTACGACATTTCTATTGTGTGTTAAATGCAATATTGATAAATAATTAAGGAGCCTAAAGGCTGCACCTTCCAGCCTCTTAAGTTACAAGCCACCACTGAACTTGGGATCTCTTTAATTGAAGAGAAGCTATAAATCATTTTACTTGAGTTATTTTTGTTACAGAATATACTGCCACAATATAAGTGTACTTGTTATTATAATTAGAGTGATAATAATAAAAACTACTATATTTAACTAAATTTACTATTTTACTTTAATACCATACATATTAATTTAAAAAATAGGAAAATACATTCATTTAGAAAAGTCTGATTTTTTTAACTGCTTTTGTTTTGACTGAACACTTTCTTATACACCATAGTATGTAACATGAAGAATGAGTTTAAATGTTCTTCAGGAACGTTTGGTAAGGTAAGAATACATTTTTTAACAGTCCCAATTGATTGTACTGCTTCAGCAGCTGATGTCACTTGTGACTGCTGGCTGTCATCACTTTCTTCTTTTTCTTCATTATCATCATCACCACTATACTTTACCTGAAAAAACTGGCTCCAGTTTGTAGGCAAACCAATTTTAACTGACATAATACTAGAAAGTGTAAATTCAGTATTGTACAGTATACCTTATATAACTGGTGGAAGTAAATGCAGTACGTTACCAGTAACTTAAATCAAAATATCTTCATCAGTGGCTTCTGCAAAAACTACGTCACTGTCAGCATACACAAAATCATTCACATTTCCTGACAAGTTGTTTCCAGTGACACTTTCATAATGGATGAGACGCTCCTCAAGCTCAGCCACACATTCATTCTCTTCCAAATTTGTATCTTCAGGATTATCCCTTCATTGAAACCTGCTTTTCTCCAATAATTATGAATTTTTTCATATTTAACTTCCTACCAGCATCCAGCAATCGTCGACTCACATGACTGTTTAACATCAGTTTTGAAAGGATTTGGTTGTTTCTGCTCAACATTAAACTAATCATTTCAACTAACATTTTCTACAATAACCGTGTAAAAAACTGTTAAAAAATTGCATACAGCACAAAAAAACCTGATAACAACAAATTGTAGAAAATTTGTTGGGTAAGAATGAAACATGAGTATTAAATAATAAAAGGCAATACAAAGGCCTACATAATTCACTATGTAATAGCACAAAATACCCCTACACAACACAATACAATAACAAATAAAGGAAACTGCAACTTACCCTTAAAGTATTTAATACTTCTCATATCCAGAGTTTGCAGGATTGAAGTGCAGTTTGGCAGAAAATAAAAAACTTCAACATTCTACAATGTTGACAATGAATTGTGAGCAGTGCAATTATCTACCAATAGAGCTGTTTTTTCTTTTTCTGCACCATTCTCTTCTCTAACTTTAGTAGCTATTTGTCAAAAAAAAATTTCCATCACTCATAGTCTGTTATTTTCCATATAATCAACTAAAAAATGGAAAAGCAAAGAAAGAGAGCATTAGTGTGATAAATAAAAACAATTTTATTTCTGTATAACAAATAATGAAACATACAAAGGCATAACATAGCATTACACAAGAAAATGTAGAATTAACATCTTTTAGAAAAATTAACAGCAACAAATTTTCTTACCTATTAATGTTTTGGCATTCTTACAACAATGTTGCTTCAGTGACTTTCCAATAACCAAGAAACTTTAATTTTTCTTGATGTTTCCACTTAAAAGAACAGTTTACCTCTGTTTTGATTTTTTACCACCATTACATTTTTCACCTTTGAATGCTAGATTACGTTCAGGCAACAGTTGAAAAAAACGCTCCTGTTTCATCAGCATTAAAAATGTTTTCTGCCATATACTTTTCCAAAAATTGTTCATTTCTCGCACACACCACCTGTTCACATCACTTACCAGTGGTGAATTACTTTTTCCATAAACCTCCTGAAAGTTTCCTCTACTCCTACTATATGCACACTTGTTCAGTTGTCGTACAGTATTACTGTTATTTATTTGCAGCTCATGCAGTCTAGACTTCATTCAAGTTGTCCATAGTAAGTACAACAATTTTGTGTATACTAGTATAGGGATAATGGACTGTATTTCAGCTGTAATATGTGACACTTATCTTATAAAATGCATATCAGGATTATATTAGAGGGAGTTATTGTTGTATTGGATATCATTGTAGGGAGGTTTCAGTGAACTAGTGGCCCCCACTACAGATGATATGTTTTCTTCTCCCTCATATTTTTGAGTCCTTTTTAATTTTCATAATGTCTTACCTTTACCTACTGTGTTTTGGATATTCTCATATTCTTGAAATAACTTTTCAAGTTAATATAGAATACAAAGGTATTCTTGTATACCTTTGGATATAATATTTTCTTTAACATTACTGACTCATAATTGCAAAGATACCTTGTAAATTGATACAGATCATTTCATAGTTAACGTCGCTCCAACTCTTCTATTTCAGATGTTCTAATCACTTTTTCGTCCAACTCACCGTGTCATAAAACAAGGTTGATCATTTTACATTCTTGTACCTTTTTTTTGTAGCCACAAAAATGGTTTGTGTTTTCAGCTGTTACTTTTTGCTCATGTCTTCTGTTCTTTTGCTTCCAAAATTACTCTCATTTCTGCTATCTGTTGTTTTTCATTTTCTCTTATATTTCATGTCCTGTAACTTCTCAAATCCTTGCAAATATTCAATTATAGACATTGATAAATTCCAATTATCTATATACAATCCAAAAAAACTGTTATGGTGATGTATCTCTGCTCTGGGTCTTGCTGCTGATGATAAGGAGACAGTATCTGCATTGCTGTAACAGGAAGCCAGAAGGAAAAAAGCCCACTCACACTACAAAGTAAAGATTTGGGAATTATTGCTATCTTGTGTATTGAGCAGGTCACAATTATAGTACTAAATTAAGTTTTGATTGCAGTTTTACAATAATCTCTTCTGTCATCATACAAATTGGGACTTCATCTACTAGTTCTCCTTTGGTTTCCATATCCCAATCCAAGGGTTCCTCTTCTCAATGCCTGTTGACTCCTTTTTCACCCACCATCACTTGCTTGATCATGTGGTTGATTGATCATGATTTCAGCCATGGTAAATTTTATTTTCTCTTTGCCAGTGCTCAGGACATTTTGTCTCAAGTTCATAACAAATCCATAGGCATTCACAATGTCTGTGCCAAGAATACTTATATGCACATCAGCAATGTCTGCAACAAGCATTTGGTGACTAAACTCAAGGACACCCAGGCATAAATTTATGTCTACCTGTCCTACCAAGTTGACAGGGCTTCCAGTCATTGTCTGTATGATACAATAGCTAAATTAAATCTGGTAGTTTCTGACTAAGCCACAGTGGACAATGGACACTGTTGTGCCTGTGTCAACTACAAATAATGTTGGTTTACCTTCTGCAAATCCATTAACTGTCACATTTCCACTGGTCTTATAGAGCATGGAAACTATGTGCTGTTCTGGAAATATATTTCTCCAGTTTGTGCATCATGCCCTTCTTTTTGTATTTTATTCACCCAACAATCTGCCTGTAAACTGTATTGTAACAATTGTAGGGGTATAACGTTACTCAGCACTGCACACAAGGCATAGACCTCAGTAATAAATGAAAGGTTTAAACAATTGGCCAAAAAGTCTAGGGGAATACCAATTTGGTTTCTGAACAAAAAGAGGTACTTGTGATCAATTGTTTCTTATCAGGCAGGCTATAGAAAAGCGCTATGAGTATGATACAGATCTTCACATGGTGTTTGTGGGCTTTAGACAGGCATTTGATAGTGTGTGAAAGTTAAAACATTATGCCGTCATGTAGGATATGGAAATTCCTTTGAATCCTATTAAGTTAATGAAGATTACCATGAGATTCACAAAATCTAAAATTAAGGATGAGAATATGGTGAGTGAATCATTTGTATTTAAGAAGCGAGTTAAGCAAGGTGATGGGTTATCGGACACCCTGTTTATTATTGTGCTACAATATGTCATTAAAGACAAAGATCAGCAAGGAACAATATTAAGTAAGACAAGTCAAATATGTGCTTACACTGATGATGTTGTGATAATAACCAGATTAAGACAATGGGTAGTTGAGTTATACAAGGAGCTGAATCAAAAACCCACTGGAATGGGACTGAATGTAAATATCAGCAAAACTAAATACTTGCTAGTTTCTACATCAGAAAGGAGAAGAAATCTATATAACTTATGCATAAAAGGGTAAGTCATTTGATGCAGTTAATAAGTTCAGATACCTGGGTAACATGATAGATAATGAAGGGTCAATAAACATGACAATACATGACAGGATACAAATAGGAAATAGGGCAAATTATGCTAACAGTAGACAATTAAGGTGCAAACCAATTTGCTGTAACACAAAATTAAAATAGAGAGCACTGAGGTTGTTTCAATGCACCCATGACTAGAGAAGTGGCAGTTCTCATTGTCAGCCAGGGTTTTGAGAAGATGGACATTGTTCTCCATAGCAAAGACAACAGATTGGTAAGAATCAGTGAGACACACCGTATGATGCTCTCCAGTGCCCTCTGATGTTCTACCATGGAGATGATGGCTGTTACATTAATATACCTCAGCGCGACCCGAAGACCAATGCTTCTCTCAAGAAGACTGTGTCTGTTGCTGACTTTTACAGCTACAGGATAAAGGAGCGTGATGGGGAAGAATGCTACCTACTGCTGTTCTGCAACCTTCTCAATCAATTTCTGGTTGATATGTATGGGAAAATTGAGACTGAAAGACTCAATTGGATTCATAACAACCAGAAAAAGCTGAGAAGTGAGGAGTATGTGCACCTGAAGGACACCATGACAAGAACCGATGTCCAGTTATCAGAGCTTGGCAAGATGGTTGTGTTGCCACCCTCTTTCACTGGAGGACCCCACTACATGCATGAGCGAACTCAAGATGCTATGATGTATGTGCACCATTTTGGACGGCGGGATCTGTTTATAACATTTACCTGCAATCCAAAATGCCCAGAAATTGTACAGCTCTTGGAACAAGGCCAAAAGTCTCACGATAGACATGACATAGTAGCAAGGGTTTTCCACGTGAAATTGAAGCATATGGTAAGGCTCCTCACTAATGGTTGCATCTTTGGCTCTACCACGTGCAACATGTACTCTGTGGAATGGCAGAAACATGGACTCCCCCATGTTCATATTCTCCTGTGGCTAGAAGAGAACATAAGACCAGAGTCCACTGTCAAAGTTATAAGAGCTGAAATACCTTATCCCAACCTAGACCCAGCCCTCCATGAGACTGTCAAGACGACTATGATCCATGGCCCATGTGGACCCCTCAACAGGAACTCACCCTGCATGGTGGATGGAGCCTGCACCAAGAAATACCCCTGGCCTCTTTTGAAGGAAACTCAAACCGGAGAGGACGGCTAACCTCAGTATTGCAGACGGTCCCCGGCAGACAGTGAGTTCACTGCCAACATCAGTGGAGTCAATCTTGACAATCGCTGGGTGGTGCCATACAACCCCATCCTGTCTCACACCTTCTCGGCCCATATTAATGTTGAGTACTACAATTCTGTATGCTGAGTACTACAATTCTGTAAAATACATCTGCAAGTACATTAACAAAGGATCTGACCAGGCGGCATTCACCGTTGAAGATCTGGACGAGGTGATGAGGTATGAGGTAGGACAATACCAGTGGCGAAGTTACATGGAGGCAATTGAGGCAATGCCTACCCTAAAAAATTCTGTAGAATAAAAATTATAAATACGTATGAAGTATGTAACGTAAAGATTATACGTTGTTACTGTAATTGTTGAATTTACTAATTACATGCTTTACTCAGCGACCGCTAGACGGTGACAAGTGACAGCAGACATAGTTAGTTTAAAGCGAATGAGGCAACGTGAACCTGCCTCAGCGTTTTTTGTATGTAAGCAATGTGTTGGCCGAGACTGGGCAGTGCAGGGAGCGGGGGATTGACCAGCGCTTCACACACTGTAGCGTTGAGGCATGTCTCACTGCTGTTGTGCGAGTTTTAAAGCACGCTGTGTTGTTAATAATCGTGTTTATTTTGTGCGGTTATTAAAAAAAGTGTGCCTGTGATTCCGGTGAACTAATAGACGATCAACACTGTCATTTAAATTATTTGTGACATTAAATATATATATAGAAACTAATCAAGTTATAAATTTTGAAGTTCATTTAGTTATATTATTGTGTATGAATATAAGTGTGTCGCCCGAAATGAGTGAATGCGGTCCTTTTAATACTTTGTCAGGTCTTTTAAACTTATTAAAAAGTAAGCCGTTTTCTTCTTGGAGTTACGAAGAAAAATGTGGTGTTAAAAACAAGAGATTTACGCCTAATGTAGAAATTAAACATTTTGATGGTAAAGTATCTAGAAAATTTCAGTTTTCTTGGTATGAGTGATATTCGTGGTTGACAGGCTGTTCCAAAACCAACAGACTTTTTTTTTATACATGTATCTTGTTTTCTGGTGAAAAAGAATGGATTTTATATGGAGTGACGGTAACAAAAAACTTTCTTAGAAAGGCAGACAAACACCAGAATTCAAATAAACATATTCAAAATGAAGAGCGGTACCGTTTGCTGGGACGCGTGAGGATTGAACATACTCTCTCTGAAGGGGCTAGAATTCAAGCTGTTAAACATAATGAAGTCGTGAAACAAAATAGGCTTGTTGTCGAAAGACTTGTTGATATTGTATATTTTCTCGGGAAACAGGAGCTTGGATTTCGAGGTAATTTCGAAGGGGAAGACTCAGTCAACCGGGGTAATTATCTAGAATTGTTAGATCTTCTTTCTAAGCAGGAGCAGTACATTCGAGATCATCTCCAGTCTAAGTCAGGATTTAATGGTACATCAAACGATATTCAGAATGAATTAGTTGAATCAGTAACTGATATAATTCAAGATAAGATTAAGGCGGAGTTAGATTCTTGCGATTTTATTGGAATTCAGGCAGATGAAACTTTAGACGTATCAAGTAGATCTCAAGTCAGCATAATTTTTAGATTTTGTTCAAAAGAAGGTCCAATAGAAAGGTTCATTGGGTTTCATGATGTTTCAGTAGATAAGACTGCATCAGGCTTATCAGAATTAATTGTTGACGTTTTAAAAAAGTGGGGTGTAACTGAGAAGGTAGTCTGTCAAACATATGATGGATCCTCTGTAATGGCTGGAAAGCATGGAGGTGTTCAGCACTTTGTAAAACAGACTTGCCCAAGAGCATTATTTCTACATTGCTATGCTCACAAGTTAAACCTCTTACTTCTTCATTGCACTAAAACAATAAAATCGGTTAGGCTCTTCATTCACAATCTGACAGCATTTCACACATATTTTTGTAGATCCTCAAAGAGATCACAGCTTTTAGAATCTAGAGGATTTAAACTTCCACAAGCATCCACTACCCGTTGGAACTTTCATTCCAGAGCAGTTCATACCATCTTTTCCCACTATGGTGACTTGAGACAAATTTTTGAGGACATTACAGAGAATGATGAAGGATGGGATAGTGATTCGTACAATTCTGCTGTTGGATTGCTTAACATACTCAAAAAGACCCATTTCATTTACTTACCTGTTTTTATAGGGAAATATTTGTTTATACTGACCATCTCTTTTCTCTACTGCAACACAAAACTATCTCCGATATAATTCTGTGCAACACTGAAATTAAGAAAACTACTGCTATCCTCAAGGACATGAGATCAGAAAACACTGTGTCGTCTTGTATTGAAAAATGTCACCAAATAAGCAGCGAGGTAAATATAGATGACAGTAACAGGAAACTGCTGAAAACGTTAACTTATGAAGTTCTTGACACTTTGATTATGCAGCTGGAGGTACGGTTCAGTGATTTCGAAAGTATCCAGTTTGTTGAGTTGTTGGATCCAAATCACTTCATTTCTTACAAAGAGAGTTTTCCTTCTTCTAAACTGAACAGCCTTATAAATAAATACCCTTTTTTCAATAGTGAAAGACTGGAAAATGAATTAAAAAACATTTACTCAGATACTGGAAAACATTTGTTCCCTCAAAGACTTTTACATTTTATAATTCTTAATGACTTAGAACCAGTGTACGTGGAAGTTTCAAAATTAATTCGTTTGATTTT
Source organism: Magicicada septendecula (assembly GCA_034769895.1). Classification (NCBI taxonomy): domain Eukaryota; kingdom Metazoa; phylum Arthropoda; class Insecta; order Hemiptera; family Cicadidae; genus Magicicada; species Magicicada septendecula. Next base: position 61,283,142 of record CM068376.1, read on the forward strand.
AACGTTTCCTGTTACCACGGCTTCTTCAGAAATGAGTATGAGTACTTTGAAAAGAATAAAAAACTACTTGCGCAATATGATGACTAATGAAAGACTTAACTCTCTTAGCACAATTGCTATTGAAAAAAAAATTGTGAAGGAATTGATGAGTGACCAGTTGTTCAAAGACCGTGTAGTTGACAATTTTGCAAGCAAAAAAACTCGCCGTGTTGAACTACTCTACAAAACATTTAAGGTAAGACTTGCCTACCCATTCATTAACTACTAGCTTCGCCACTGGACAATACATCAGCAGCTCTGAGGCAGCCTGGCGTATTCTCTGCTTCCCTATTCAAGACAGGTTTCCTCCTGTTATGCACCTTGCTGTACATCTCAAAAACGGCCAAAGAGTTTATTTTACTGAGGAAAATGTTGTTGAGAGGATCAATAACCCTCCGAGAATAACACTTCTGGCCTTTTTTGAGCTGCACATAGTCGATGCCTTCATAAGGGCCCTTTTATATTGTGAAGTTCCAACTTATTATATATGGAAAGGCAACAAGTTCTGCAGGAGGAAACATGGGAAGGCTGTGCCAGGTTATCCAGGGGTGAAAAAAGATCAGGTTTTGGGCAGAGTGTATATCATCCATCCTTGCAATGCTGAGGGCTACTAACTACATCTCCTCTTGCACGAGGTCCATGGGCCTATGTCATTTACTGCACTAAAAACTATGGCAGAGGTAGTCCACCCGACATTTCAGGTGGCATGCAGAGCACGTGGCTTGCTGGAGGACGATGCTCACTGGGACCGCACTCTGGAAGAAGCCTCCATCTCTGACTCTCCTAATAAAATCCATGAGCTGTTTGCCATCGTGCTGATTTTCTGCCAAGTTGGAGACCCCATAAAATTGTGGGAGAAACACTGAGACAGTCTTGCGGAAAATGTTAGATGGCAAATGGAGAGAGAGCGCGGAGATGCCCAACTGGTCGTTGACATTGTTTACAACCAATGCCTCATCCTTCTTGAGGATATTGTCATTTCCATGTCGGGTAAAACACTCCTACAGTTCGGTCTTCCACCACCTTTATGAGAGCAAGTAGCCATTGTCACCAACTGTGAATACCTGAGGAAACTGTCTTATGATACCGTTCAGCTGTCCGAAACAGTTTCTGTGAATGTTCCAAAACTAAAGCAAGAACAGAGGAAAGCCTACGATGAAATCATGCACAGCATTGCTTCTGATTCTGGGCAGTTGTTCTTTCTTGACACTCCTGGTGGCACTGGCAAAACGTTTTTGATCAATCTGTTGCTGGCGACAATTAGCACCAAAAGGAACATCGCCGTTGCCATTGCTTCAGGTGAAGACTCTGCACAAACATGTCATCGAAGCCTTGGTTTTCACAGGCGTTGGTCTGGGAGAAACCGTCTTCATCCACTGAATTCCTCTGATCCCATCAGACTACCACTTTCAGTTCAAACATCTGCAGTTTTCCATTAAGGCGTGCTACGCCATGACCATCAATAAGGCAGAGGGGCAGAGTTTGGAAGTGGGTGGTGTGGATCTGAGGAGTGATTGTTTCTCCCATGGCCAGTTGTACGTGGTGTGTTTGTTATCTCTCACTTTTATCGAAATAAATATAAATGTATTTGTCATATAAAATCTCTAGTAACTTATATTCGGGTCTGTTTACATTGTTCGAGTTAAACACGTGTGACACATTTACCATAGTTATGGTATCTACCATAATTATAGCACCTGTTTATTTCAGTTTCGTTATATAAAATTTTATTACCTAAGGATCCAGGATTCTGCTCAGCGAGAATGCTGACAGAGATGGTCATTGAAATGAGAATACATTTAATTGCAGTAACTATTATCAATCGTAATTTATTCAGGAATTTCTTTAATCGTGTACACCATATAACAACTTGACACGGCGGCCATTACTAATTTCCGCCCTTTACTATCACCACTCCTTTATGTTTAATTTTAAAAGCTAATTCAAACAATTAATTTTACTGGTTATGACTTAGTTTCATGATCATGTTATTTGATAATATCTAATTATAGTCAACGCAAACCAACCCCCATTTGGAAGTCGACATTTAACGTTCACACCTCTCTCACTCACTCACATTCATACAAACATTTTTGAATTTACTTTTGACTGTGTACACATCATGATTATATTTTTTATTATTAAAAGAGCTCTTTAAATAAAAATTTTGGTTGCCACTTCCCTTGTCAGTAAACTGGACGTTCTAGTAGAGTGTCACATGTTGATTCCAAACGGCGTGGTTACATTATCTCGGCTGCACTGAATTTACATTTAACGCTTTAAATATTGCTTTATACTGCTCAAACTCTGAATGTAACTAACACTGATTTGCTTTTGATTACATTGTTAACACTTTGCAATACTTTAAACTTGACTATTTCAAGCCAGCACTATTGTTAGCGTGTGGTCGCCATGATGAACTTCTGTGGACTGGGCTAGACGTTTAACTAGCTTTCGTCTGTCCTTTGCACTGAATTTACATGTAGGTTATAATTACTGGTTAACCCTGTTACTTGTGATTAAATTTTGTCACTTTAAATAAAACACTCGCTGACTAATTAGACCAGCACAATTGTTACGTGTTGCTGCCATGATGATGTTCTGTGTACTGGGACGAAAATTATGCAAATTTTACGTATGTGTGTGTGAGTAAAACGTCATCGTTCTTTGTTTCTCATTATATAATAGCCTGGTTAGTTACGTATTTTTATAACGTCATGGTGGTTTTATGATGTTTGGCGTTGTTGGCCAATGAAACGTGAGCAAGTAGCGCCGTTATTAGTGGCTGTAACCATTACAAGTCTTTTTATCTGCACGTACACTGCTGTCCTTGAAATTATTTTGTCGTCTCGGAACTGCGTCGTTGTCGGCAAAACCAAGGGAAATTATGTCACCCATAGAAATGACTTTAAAACATCGGAATACAATAGTTTGCTACCTTGCATACCATATTTTTTATATCGGACTTTTTTGTACTGTCACATGTTCCAGAGTCAGTTCACCTGAGAGCCTGGTCATCCTCCAGCCAGAGAGCAAAACCAGGTTCTGAGCACTTACTCTCAGGGAAGAATTGAAAGTCTATGCTAAGCAAGTTATTAGCTTGGCTACGTAGACCAAAAAACAGAGGTGGTGGTGGGATCAAAGTGCTTAAAACCCATCTATTTTATTATTGTTAGACTTACAATAAAGGACTGTCTTAATCTCTAACAGAAACTTAGCTCACCCTCTCTAACTAAATAATACAGTGTCATTTTTAACAACTCATTAATTTTCAAGCTTTAATAGTTGATTGATCAAGCTTGATCAAATTGATCATCTTCAAGCTTAATCATCTTCAAATTGATCGAGCTTAAATAGCTTAAATAGTTTCTCTTAGTTTCAAAATACTGGTATTTAAGCTTCACAAATAACCTATTTCTATTTTATGATTTTATATTCCATTTTTTTCTGATGATCACCGTAATGAAGCACAGCTAGTTAAAATATATATGACACTTGTCAGACCAGTTGTTGGTTATGGAGGTGAGACATGGAAAGTAGAAAAAAGGAACAAGAAACAATAAGAAGGCGTGAAAAAAAAATTGTACGGCATGTTTATGGCCTGGTTAAAGAAAATGATGAATGGAGATTCAGAAATAACCATGAGACAGATGAGCTATTGATGCATGAAGTCACTGTAAGATTCGTAAAGGTTCAGTGAATACAATTGTTAGGTACCTACAGTGAATGCATGATCAGCTTATGACAAAGAAAATCCTGAGGGCACCAATCTATAAAAGCAAAAAGAGGGCCAGACCTGGGATAAGATGGTTGGATGATGTGCTGGAACATCTAAGAAAAATGAATGTGAGGGGTTATGCTGAGATGGCAGTGAATAGGAGGCACTGGAGAAGACTGATTTTGGAAGCCAGGGCTCATGTTGAGCTGTAGTGCTAAAGAAGAACAATCTACCTGTAGGTGACCACGTTTCTCACAGTATAATACTTCTGTCTGATGTCTCTTTCACTTCATTAAAATCGTGGCATTCTTGACCCTTTTAACTGTTTATCTTGTAACATTTCTTTTTTTGCCCCCACCTAATGGCAATATTATACTGGGATCTTATGACTACAGTGTGATGACATAAAATTGACAGCTTCAATCTTGAGGGCATGAATAAGAGCTTCTGAGGTATTTCTGTTTCTTGCCATTCACACCACTTGCTGAATTTCACAATCTCTGATAGCATAAATCTGATAGCACCTCAAACCTCCTTCAAAAATCCTCTGGTGCTTTAGGATAGGCCAGTCTAATTAGTCTGTTGATGCTTGTTTTAGAGAGCTTATAAATGATAATATCTCGCTAGAACTTCCACTCCACATGTCTGCTGAATTGGATGTGGCTGTAAATTATCTCACAAGTACTTTTCAAAAATCAGCCTGGAAAGCTACACATTGCAATACAGCGAAGAGTAAGCACTTAAACCTTCCTCTGGTTATACAAAAGAAATTAGCTGAGAATTGCGATGAATTTGGCAGCATACTCATCATCCGGATGATAAAAGAAAGTGGAATTCCGTGGCCAGAAAACTAAAACGATTGTTGGAAAATTTGAAGAATGAAGGCATTCAGGATTATCTAGAAAATCTGTCACCTAATGAAAGTACTGATTATTCCGTGTGGAAAGCTACAAAAGGATTAAAAAGGGCACTATTACAAATACTACCAATACATAAACTAGATGGTAGCTGGGTGCGAAGCAATACAGAGAAATCCCAGACTTTTGCTGAACATTTGGTCAAGTTGTGACGTAAAAGTTGTCACATTTTTACAATTAGAAAAATATATTTCATATAATCACATAACATTCAATTTTTTTAGTAAGCAATGAACTTTGAATTCAAATACTGAAAAAGTGTATTTTGGTGCATGGTCTAGTGATGTGTAACACTGTCCAACTAGACTTCATTTTTCCTGAGCACTGTCTGAATTGGGCATTACATAATTGGCCATTAATAGAAGAGAAAGAAGTAGATGCAGAAAAATACAAAGGAATGTGAAAACTTTCATATACAGACCAAAAAATCTATGACACTACACACTATTTTCAACTTTTTGAATAATAAAATAATTTAATTTAGATTATTTCTTCTCATTTTGAAAAATTATTATCATTTAATGCAGAAACAACATTAATCGAATGTATGTAAGTCAACATTTAAAACAACTTTAGGTAAAACTTACTGAATTCTTATTCATTACATGGATAAACACGATTCAAAAAATTTTTGAAAAATATAAGTATAAATTATCATATGTGACAGACTGTTCCCCTTTTATTTGAAAATTAATCAGAAGAAATTCAATAAAATTACGATATTTCTGATCTCTTACCAATTCAATAAAAACCTAAATATAACAGATTCTTTGAACTCTTCAATCTGAGAATTTTGTGTCCAGGCGACTATAATACAAATATTTAAAATTTAAAAAATGCATTACCTTAAATTTACTTAATTTAAAAGTAAAATATTGTTGGATAGTTAATAAATAGCTAATGTAGTAGTTTTATGGTTATCACTCTAATTTAATAATATGTACATAGATCCAACAACAAAAATTACATAAGTACTATACATGAAGTGCATTATAATCTTTTCTTCGATTAAAGAGACCCTAAACTACTATTTTATCATGACATCTTAGAAATAGTGTATGTTATGTTATGCCTCCCTCTATAACAATATTCCTGCTTGGTCCCAACAGTGTCATTGTAGAGAGTTTACTGTAGTTCTTTTTAAGGTTCAAATATTAATTACATTTGTTTTGATAGTTCATCTTCTTCATTCACAGCACTTAATTAATATTGATTGTTAAACTTTCACTTGCGACCTTACTTTGTTTTTTCCTGTACATGTTTTGGCGTGATGTGCGCCTTCGTCAGCGGTGTGAGACATAATGTCCTGAACTTGTAACGAATTCGGATCCAACTGACTCTACCAATTAAGTATTTTAAGGTTAGTGAATTTCAAGGTTATTTCAAGGAAATAATCCTGTATAATTTGAAAAGTAAAAAGGTTACTGGCATTGATTTGTTTTTGGGGAAAATTCTAAAGGAGCTGCCTCATTAATAACATACATTTTCAACGCCATACTCAAACTTCTCAAAATTTGTGTAACTTCTTTAAGTTACATCATCAAAGATAAACATTACTTAGAACATGTTTATAGTTTGTTTGTATCACTTCATTATTGTAGCTCACCATTCAAATGAAATAAATACTGAAATGTTCTTTGTAAACTTACATACTGTATTTTCTGTGTGAAAAGTATAACATTTATGCACAACAGATTTTCTTGTATTTATGAGAGAAAATGTAAATTTTCATTCACATAAACGGAGTTGGTTCCAATTATAAGTTTTGAAAAAGGTGGGAACATCAAGAGGTCTTGAGAATGAAGTGATAAGCAGATTGGTACTGTTAAAATTCCATGTGTGTATTACAATTTATGCAAAAACAAAATAATTGGTATTTTTTATTTCAAGGTAATTAAATTTACATATTTTGAATATAAAAGATGGGTTATAAATACTCGAAATACTAACTTTAAGAATTGTTTATTCCTTGATGAGATTTTAAATAACATCTTTTTTAAGGGTTGAGCTTGATTTATTAAGTTGTTTTATTGTAAGCAATTGTAAAGCAATTCAAGAAGAGGACTTAAAAAGATGTGTCTAGCAATTAAGGAAAGTATTAGAAGAAATTCAGAAATTTAGAACCCATTTGAAGTTTGTTTTGGAAAAACATTTGTAGTGAATATCATGCAATGCAGTCTACAGTTGGTCTTTAGATAAAGTATACATTTTGTATGGATATCTGTTTAATAACGTGCCAACAGAAGGTAGCATTAAAAAAGACAAATCTAATTAAAGGTTGGAAAGAATATTAATGCCTTTGGACCTATATGTCAATACTTTGTACATACATCGTAGTGATGTTCAGAGAGAATAACATTTTAAGCAACAGATAGTTAAATAATAACAAGTTTTACTGATTGCTGCTTACACTGAAATCAACAGGTTTTTGTTTACAAGCAGTCTTAAGTTCAGAATTCAAGGTCTGCTATAACTGTGCACAATTTTAGACAAATCAAACTGCCACACAATTCTGCATGCCCATCAGCAAACCAGTTAAGCAAGTGGGCCGAAGACAATAACATAACAATGAATATTGGTTCTAATAAAACATTGTACCATCTCTTTTAACTTAACCAAAAACCACAACCTTGAGTAAACCCTTAAAAAGGACCCACATCAATACGTGACTGCATAATGTATCTTGGAATTAGTCTGGATAACATGCCGACACTCAGTGAGGACATTAAAAATGTAACATCAAGATCAACAAAGAATAACGTAAATGACTGCCATCACAGAAACATTATATGGAACAAAGTTTTTGCCACTCTAACAGTTGGTGGCCATTATAGTTTATGTAACTAAAAACTCTTACATAAAAGTAATAAATAATACCATATCAACAAGTGACATCCAGTTACCAAAAAATAACAAATGTTCACATAATGTATGTAATAATACAAGTAAATAAAAATGACTTACTGACACAAGACAAGACACAATTCACACAAACCCTTGCACACTACCAAGATCAGGAGAACTCTGTGACAGTGATGCAAGAAGCTAAACCTTTGATATAGTAAAAGTGGAAGTAGGCTTCACCTAGCAACAACACTGTCTACACATAAACCATCTAAAGTGCTTTACAAATGGAATGAAAGGATTTGTTCAGAATTTTTCTAAATTCGGAACTAGATAAACACAGGAGTCCTACTACTAAGATGCTGTTATGGGCTTCCCAGGGTCCCAGTCACATTTTTATACATCTGATTATATTAAATAATCGTAGGCCTGCTCCTTAATATTTGTAGTATGTGATGGTAATTATTTTGTAACAATTTATCAGGTGCTTCACAATAAACAAGGCAAGCTTGGTGCAATTTAATTTGGACTGTGGTTACCTCTTTATTCAAAGCAAGAAACTGATTTTTGTTACTCAGACTGCCTCTTCTGCCATCGAAATGTTTTTTTGGAACAAATCAAACTGCCACACAATGCTGCATGGTCATCAGCAGACCAGTTAAGCAAGTGGGCCAAAGACAGTAACATAACAATGAATATCGGTTCTAATAAAACATTGTACCATCTCTTTAGACATTGCATTGATTATGTAATTAATTAATATTGATTGTTAAACTTTCACTTGTGAACTTACTTTGTTTTTTCCCGTACGCATTTCGGCATGATGTGCGCCTTTGTCAGCGGTGTGAGACAGAATGTCCGGAACTTGTAACGGTTTTTTGGTTGGTAGGTGGTGAAAGGGAATTGGCGCGGGGATCCGAATTCGTTACAAGTTCCGGACATTCTGACTCACACCGCTGACGAAGGCGCACATCACGCCGAAATGTGTACGGGAAAAAACAAAGTAAGTTCACAAGTGAAAGTTTAACAATCAATATTAATTAAGTGCTGTGAATGAAGAAGATGAACTATCAAAACAAATGTAATTAATATTTGAACCTTAAAAAGAACTACAGTAAACTCTCTACAATGATACTGTTGGGACCAAGCAGGAATATTGTTATAGAGGGAGGCATAACATAACATACACTATTTCTAAGATGTCATGATAAAATAGTAGTTTAGGGTCTCTTTAATCGAAGAAAAGATTATAATGCACTTCATGTATAGTACTTATGTAATTTTTGTTGTTGGATCTATGTACATGTTATTAAATTAGAGTGATAACCATAAAACTACTACATTTAACTATTTATTAACTATCCAACAATATTTTACTTTTAAATTAAGTAAATTTAAGGTAATGCATTTTTTAAATTTTAAATATTTGTATTATAGTCGCCTGGACACAAAATTCTCAGATTGAAGAGTTCAAAGACTCTGTTATATTTAGGTTTTTATTGAATTGGTAAGAGATCAGAAATATCGTAATTTTATTGAATTTCTTCTGATTAATTTTCAAATAAAAGGGGAACAGTCTGTCACATATGATAATTTATACTTATATTTTTCAAAAATTTTTTGAATCGTGTTTATCCATGTAATGAATAAGAATTCAGTAAGTTTTACCTAAAGTTGTTTTAAATGTTGACTTACATACATTCGATTAATGTTGTTTCTGCATTAAATGATAATAATTTTTCAAAATGAGAAGAAATAATCTAAATTAAATTATTTTATTATTCAAAAAGTTGAAAATAGTGTGTAGTGTCATAGATTTTTTGGTCTGTATATGAAAGTTTTCACATTCCTTTGTATTTTTCTGCATCTACTTCTTTCTCTTCTATTAATGGCCAATTATGTAATGCCCAATTCAGACAGTGCTCAGGAAAAATGAAGTCTAGTTGGACAGTGTTACACATCACTAGACCATGCACCAAAATACACTTGTTCAGTATTTGTATTCAAAGTTCATTGCTTACTAAAAAAATTGAATGTTATGTGAATATATGAAATATATTTTTCTAATTGTAAAAATGTGACTACTTTTATGTAGAATAGTTTTTATTGCAAAATTCAGGTTGCTGCCTTGACAAGAAATACAATGGCGCCTAGTTTAGTTCTGGTTTATAGATTATTGTGTAAAATGATTTTTCATCAGTAAACCAAGTGGCACTTTGTTATTATTATCGCATAATATTTTGAAACAATAGTCTTTTTTTTACTATAACTTTTTACATACACATAAAAGTTTTTAATTGTTCTAATGTTGTAGTATAAAACTTAAGTTACGTAAATACATCTTTAAATGAGAAAAAGGTAAGTTTAGCTTTCCCGGGTTACGTATTCTCTCAGTATAGTGTAAAGGTGTACCTAGTAGTCTAAAAAAACATTTCAATAAACACATTTTAATTTCACAAATTAATTATCTTTAAAAATAAGATGAATTAGTGAAAACCATAACAATTACTGCTCTCACGTATTCTGCCATTTCAAGAAAGGAATCTAGTTCTTCATCAAACAGTTATAATCATCTATTTCCTACAATCCTACAAGTAGGCTTTGCATCTTTTGGTATTAAGTGGTTAAACACATGGTCGTTCAATTCAGAAACTGATATTGGTTTACCACTTGGGCAAAGTGGCACCTGGTCGTCAAATAAGCTTGAAGTGTTTGCTGAGGGATGTCCAGATTTTGTCTTGTTTTTTAGATTGACTTCAACAGGTTCAGAATTAAAGTCATTTCTCACAAACTTAATGGCTTGTCTTTCGAATCTCAGTGTCATTTCCTTCACTGAACTGACGTTATTTTTAATATGTGTTTTGCTATTAGTGATTTTAGATTCCTACTCTGATGTTTCAACAAAGTCCTCATGATTCACTCTGTAATCAACTGAGGCTTTTTGTGCAAGATATCTCCATCACATTCATGTACTCTTTTGGGGTGAACAGTTATTTGCTGCAATTTTAATTCAAATTCTATTTTTCAAAAATTATTATAATTTCACAAGAAACTGTGTTCAGGTATCAATACAGTTATAGAAAACACAGTCAGATAGAAAAGTTGTATTTTCTACCATTGGGTCATGTTCCAGAGTTATTATGATTCTGACCTCAGAATGTCTTTCTTAGCTGAATGGATATGTTCTTTGAAGGGCCTTCTCAGACAGCTCCGTACTTTCTGTGCTCCATGTCCAGCTTCACCTTGTACCCAAGCATATCAATAATTGTTGTCTTTCCCTTTGTAGACTCCAAGATTATAAAGCTGTGTTCAGGGCTCTCTTCAGCCTTAAGCACATATTGCTGTTGTCTCTTTTGTACATCTTTAGCCTTTTCTTCATTAGATTCTTTCTCTTCTGCAAGGCTTACAATTTTTTTATCACTTTCTCAATTTTTTAATCAGATTCAAAAATAGTCACATTGATTGTATGTATCTTTTTTCTATCTATTTTTGCAGTAAATTAGTCACTTTTTTTTAAACTGCATTGACACAAGATTGTTTACTTCTGCCTTATATATTTCATACTTGGATTTCGTTGTCCATGACGTGTTCATAAATTAACTAAATATAATTAAATCACTACCGGCTCGGAACACAAAGTCTTTTTATGGGTAAAAATATAAAAGTTTTACCTTTATAGCCTGAATCAGTTTTTGCTTTTAAAAAGGTTCTTCAGAGGCTGCCACTGGGAGCACTGTCCGTCTTATCCTTGGCGAAGGTATCGACTTTTGAAGGATCGATGTTGTGTGTGTGGGTGATATGTTCGAATAATGCATGTGATTTGAATTGTGTCTGTTCATTTAGGATGTCATTTTTATGTGTTTTCATTTGTTTATATATTTCCAAATGTTCAAGAGTGACTAGTTTTCACCTTTTGTGTGCACGTTTAGAATATCCATGTTAATGTTGATGTTTTTGTATGTGTGGTTTGCTTCAATGAGGTGGTTTGCAAAGGTGGATTCGGTAGTGGAGTGTAGTGCCTTTGTGTGTTCAATGTATCTTTGTTTGAAGCTACGTCCTGTCTGGCCTATGTAGAATTTGTTGCAATCTGAGCAGTTTAGTTTGTAAAAAACCAGGTAGATCAAATTTGTTTTGTGCTTTGTGTGCGTGTTTTGATAGTGTGTGGTCTGTTTTGTTTGTAGTTTTGTAAGCGATTCTGTAGCCTGCTTTTTTGAATTTGTGGGCTATTTTTTCAGTGTGGTTATTGATGTATATTAGTGTTATGAATTTGTTGTTTTCTGTCTTGTCTGTTGTTTGTTTTGTGTAGGAGTTTATTGACTATTGTTCTGTTGTATTCATTGGATTCTGCTAGATATTTTATCATGTTTAGTTCATCTTTGTAGTCTTTCATCTAGTGGGATGTTGCTAAGTCTATGTATCATAGCTGTTCTGAAGGCAGCTATTTTGTGCTGTATTGGGTGATTGGAGGAGTGTACAGAAGAAAACTGACTACAACTGACACACTAATACACAACTAGTTATGTTGTCAACATTCCTCCTCATACAAGGGCATACAAGGACGACATGGTTCGCATGACTTCCATTGGACCTGCACTCAGTTCTCGTGAGTTCATATGGAGAACAAGAAATGCAAACCATGATTGTTTCAGAAAATGGTGGAAGATATTAAAAAATAGCCCCCATCATAAGTATTCTTGTTTTACATAATTTTGTTAAGTATTATAAGTTTTGGTAAGTATATTCTATTTAGAATATGTAGTTCATAGTGACATCAACTTTGAAACCACATGCTTGGTTTAATTATTCCTTGCTCAAGCTTACTCCAATACCATTTTCAGGGATTTTAAGTATTCTGTAAAAGTATTATTACGTAATGTGGAACATCTCGTGCGTTCGATGGTGTCATTCTAGAAGCTTCTTGAGTAGCCCAATGGTGTGTGTTCCTGCCATCTCCGCACTGAAGCATTCTCTACAATTTTCATGTGTTTGTTAAAGACACATATTATGGAACCCTGCACACTATAAATAGCCCATACCTGTGGCGCTTAGTTCAGTTATTGTCGGGCGATTACAGAGTGAGTTTGAGTTACTATATATTCCAGTGCGGTTCAAAGTATTGTGAGGAAGTGTTATGTGTTTTATATTTGTGCAGGACAATTGTAATACAATTGTGTTTTACATTAGTTGACATTTTTATTGCGTGTGAACAATTTTTATTTGGTTTGTTGTAAGAGACTATCTGGTTAATTACAAACTGTTTAATTGTGATAATTAAAGCTGGTGATTAGTGACTTAATTGGTGTCTTCTATTTTCTTTTCCACTGTACCATACGATGATTAAGGGGACTGTTGTAACAGTGGGTCAGAAGTGGGACAGAACCGTTAACAGTGGAAACAGTGGATACTTTGTACAAGATGAGTGTAATTTGTAATTAAGCGGTAAAAAATGGATGCCAGTCAGATAATGGAAAATTTCCAGGCGCTGCTGTTGCAGATAGAGGAATGACAACGGCAGGACACAGAGGAAGCAGAGAAAAGATGCTGACAGGAGGCAAAAGACGATAAAAAGAAGAACGAAGACAAGACAGACAAGAAGCAGAAAAACAACAGGATGAGAAAGCAGAAGAGAGACAGAAAACTCTACTGCTGGAAACAGAAGAAAGACAAAAAGCACTGTTGGTTGATTCGGAAGGACGACAGGCAGAAGAACATAACCAGGAAGCAGATAAAACAAAAGCTGTTTTTGAATCTATGCAAAAACAGTTGCAAGGACATTGTTAAGTGATGTATTTAAATAGTAGACTGTATACACAAAAAAACAAAAGAAAGAAGCTGATTTAAATTTTGTTTATTTTCTGCTACCACTGCACATTGAAAATTAGCACACATACATCAATTCACTTGGAGTTCCATACACACGCTGACTGCCCTTTAAACCCTCATGAGAGAGCCAGTCATTCACCCCACTCTCTCTCTTTCTCTCTCTCTCTCTCTCTCTCTCTCTCTCTCTCTCTCTCTCTCTCTCTCTCTCTCTCTCTCTCTCTCTCTCTCTCTCTCTCTCACACACACACACACACATGACCTACCATGCCCCCCACCTTGAAGGATTTTACTTCAACCACATTCTACATAATACAAAAAATACAATAAGTAAACATGAGAAAATTTAAGAACTACAAATTACAACAAAAGTCAGTTTTTGTCATTGGTCTCTTTTGGAAATAAACAGTCTTGCAACTGGTCGTTAGATGTCTTAACACTTGCCACCAGCAGCGGGGCAATATCTAAATTTGGTGTGGGCAAGATAAATTTTGCGAGGCCCTCTGGTGGCGCAAGAGGACGGATTTTATATAGAGAAAAATTTTTTTTGAAACTGTCAAATTTTTATTCATAAAAATGCAAACATCTTCACTTTAACTAACATTATTAAGTAATAACTAACAGTAAAGAATTAAAGAAACAGAAATTTATGTGTTTTCATTTCCTGCTTTTAGCCTTACTGAACTCCTTAATAACTGTATCGTAATCCAGCTTAGATGCTGTATCTGCTTCAATAGATAAAACTGCCAAAGCTGAAAGTCTTTGCTGACCCATTGTACTTCTTAAATAATTTTTTATTAGTTTTAATTTTGAAAAGCTCCTTTCAGTGGAGGCTGTACTTACTGGTACCGGTACTGTTAACAAAATTTGAATGACAATATAAATATTTGGGTAAATTTCTTTTAAGTTATTTTCTGTTATGTATTGGAGCAGCTGTTTCATATCTTTAATGAAGTCGGGTAAATTTGGGATCATTGTTTGTAACTCTTCATATAATTCGTAAGGTTGGAAGTCACTGCTCTCACCCACTTGCAGAACTGTGTGTAAATCTTGACAGTTTTTTAATATATGCTCTTTTGGAATACTTTTTACTTGCTTAGATTATAGAGAAAACCAAAATTTTCAAAATGTTGATTGAAAGATATAAATCTTGAATCCATATTGCTCACTATGGAATGGTGTTAAAAAAATCTGTTTCGTACCGGCTTTTGGGAGACTGTATAGGTTCATCGCTGCTTTCATAATCGAACATCGTTTTCTTTTTGGCTACCCTTTTATTTTTGAAGTATTTTGGCAGATCATAACTGCTTTTCTCAATAAATTGACGAGCGTCAGACAAGCATTGTTCGAACCCAGTTTGTCGATATTCTTTGATCCAGTCACAAAATGTACGCAAATGTTCAAGAGCGATGCTTAAATGGACTTGTACAGATTGCCATAATTTTCTTATGATATTAACACGCGATAATATCTCATACCATAAATGTAATGATATGATAAATTCTAAGCTGAGCATTTCGTTCAAAACCGAATCACAATCACTGAGTGTGTCTGATTGTTCCATGTGATTTTTTAAGCTTTCAATGCATTCAACAACATCATCAAATTGCAATAATGTGGCCTTCACTGCCTCAATTCTGCTTTCCCACCTTGTGTCTGATAAAGGCTTTATAGTAAGCTTTAATTTGCCTTTGATTAATTCCCAGCATTTGCTGGATCTTGAAAATAGCAAATAAATTTTCTGAATAAAACCAAAAAATGTTTTTGCTGCCGCAGAAGAATTAGCTGCATCTACCAACAGCAGATTCCAACTATGACACCCGCAAGGTGTAAAAAATGCCCTGGGATTAATATTTAATAGTCGAGTTTTAACTCCACTATTTATGCCTACCATATTTGCACCATTGTCGTATCCTTGGCCACGACAGTTTTGAATATCTAATCCATTTTTTCTAGCTCTTCCAGTATTGCATTAGTTAGATATTCTCCAGTTGTCTCAGCGACAGCAAGAAATCCGATAAAGTTTTCTTCTATTGTGCCGGTTGATGTATTACAAAATCTTAAGATAACTGACATTTGTTCAACTCGACTATAGTCTATAGTGCAGTCGAACAAAATAGAATAATATTTTGCCTTTTTTACCCTATGAATCACTTCATCGGTAATTGTTTTTGACATCAATGCACCAATGTAATTACCCGTAATTTGGCAACACTGGTTGCTAGACTAGATTTAAAAAAAACGAATGTGGTAGGTTAGTATTGCCAGATGCTTGCTAGCCGGTGGGATTTATCGTTTTATGATGAGTAAAATCTTTACTCGTGGTCATGGGTTTTAATGGTCCTAGCTAAATATTTTTCATGAGTTAAAGAAAGCTGCATAAACCTTCGAGGCGCAAGGCCCCTCGGACCGCGAGTGCTGTAGGCGGTGGCCCACATCTCCCACGCCTTATGCCGCTTCTGCTTGCCACTTCCACCAATCCGTTACTGCCTGGGTGAAGTTCCACGATGCGTGCCAGTTCCCACTTCAATGGAGGAAGGTTGCCTTCTTGTATTAGGATAAGGTCACCAATGTTGAGATTTTTACGTGAACTGTCCTATTTGTTTCAATGTTGAAGACTGTTAAGATATTTGCTTGACCAATGGGTCAAAAAATGCTGCAATCTTTGTTGAACAAGCTGCCACCTCGAGAGGAAGTGTCTGCAAGTCTGGTTCCACAGGAGCTGTAAGAACATCTCCTATTAAAAAGTGACCACATGTAAGTGTGGAAAGGTCATTAGGATTAGAACATAATGGGGTAATTAGTCAGGAATTTAGACAGGCTTCAATGTGGGTTAGAAATGTCTTCATATGTAAATACTCCATGCCCTGTGGCTCTTGTTAAATGAAATTTTAAAGATTTCACTGCTGCCTCCCATAAACGCTTAAATTGTGAAGCACAGAAAGGAGTGAATTTCCATGATATGCCATCTTGTGCTAAAAATGTATTAAGATCTTCTTGATGATTTGCAGACAAAAATAACTTTCTCAGTTCATTAATTTCACTGTGGGCACTGACAAATGTTGTTGCATTGTCTAAATTTAAATTTGCAGGTTTTCCTCGCCTTGCCATAAACCTTTTCAGAGTTGCTATAAAGGTTTCTGTTGATAAATTATTCACAGGTTCTATATGAAAAGCCTTAGTGGCTAAGCACAGAAAAACTGAGATGTAAGTTTTGCAAGTACTATGTTTTCTGAGATGACTTGTTCGCAGTAGGATGGGTCCACAGTAATCCACTCCACAATTATAAAAAGGTCTGGTTGGTTGAACACTTGCTGCTGGTAAACTGCCCATTAATTGTTCTGATGGTGTGGGATTAGTTCTAAAACATACCACACGCTGACGTACAATTTTACTTGCCAACTTGAGAGGATTTAATGGCCAAAAAATTTTCCTTACACACACTAGTAAGAGCTACGGACCTGTGTGGAGCTGTCTCTTATGCTCATGTTGCAATATTAAATAGGTCAATTGATGTTTGTTATGGAGTAAAATTGAATGTTTTTGATTATAATGTATGTTCGCATGACGTAATTGCCCGCCTACACAGATGAGACCCTGTTCATCCAAAAATGCATGTTGGGACTTCAATGTACTCTTGTTCTTCACTTCACCATATTGCATCAAATTGGTTATGTCTTGCTGGAAACATTCACCTTGGGCAAGTTTCACTATCCTGGTTAATAAAGAAGCTAACTCTTGAATGGTAAGTGTTCTACTGGTTCTCTCCATGGATTTCATACAGTACATACAGTCCCTGGTTCACAAATCTTAAACAATACGCTATCATTCTCTGCAATTTACTGAATGATGAAAATCTATTCCACAATCCCTTGTCACTTGCTACCATCACTATAATCTTTTCCTTGCTTTTCTCTAATCGTGTTGTGTATGGCACATATACTGGCCACTTGCTTGGTTCTTCACATAGCCATGGTGGACCATTCCACCACAAAGTACTGTTGTGCAGTTGCTTTGGTGATAAACCATGTGAAATATGATCTGCTGGATTATCATGTGATTTCACATGTTCCATACATATTTGCTAGTTGACTCATAAATTTCTGCCACCCGATTTGCTACGAACATTTTCCACTGTGCCAATGGAGAACTGATCCATGCCAGAGTGACTGTTGAATCCAACCACAAGACACACATGTTGAAGTGACACATGAGTGACACAGAGGCCTCGAAGGCCTCCATTATCCTAAGCAAGAAGAAATTTCTCAGTTAGTACAGGACATATTGACAGAGGGAATAATTGAGCCTTCTTCAAGTGCTTGGTCTTCTCCAATGGGGCTTGTAATGTAATTGTAATGGGGCTTAAGGGGGGGTCTTTATATTTGATTAATTCATATGGATTTATTTGTATCAAATTGGTAGGTCCCACGTAAAAGGTTTTATTCAAACAACAAACGCAGTGACATAACTTGTGAGCGGGTGTGGTAACAATGCAATACGGTTCTGGGAAATCAAGCTTGGTGTTATGCACTCATACGCGCAACATGAGCACGCACGCAGAAGGGACGCCAACAAGATGTCTAAATTATAAAATTTCTTTCACCACGTGTTTGGATGATGACGGAAGTCCGTGATGACTCCGCCCACCTGAGTCTACTGCCTCGTGGCAATGGAATATCGTTAACACCTGTGGCATAGTAAAAATCCACGCGGCATAAGTGTTGACGAACAATTTGTAGCATGCAGGCGGTGTGTTTCCGTCTTGAGCAACTATTGTAGTGGGGCGGTTGTTAACGCTCTCCCCAGTCACCTAACAATGTCCAGCCCGGTCGGGCAACCCAACGACTCATAGACCACAAGTAAAATTTTAATCGTTAATAGAAAAATAACAAAAGTAGTGAAACGGTATATCAGAATGAAGTAAGCGCAGTGCATCAATCAAAATCTAAAATGTGGTGAATCGACAAACATTTCGGACATATAATCAGTGCAACACATGGCGAGGAGGACGCCGATGGTGAAGTAACAACACCTAATTTCATTATATAAATAATTTCATGTAAAAGAGCTCTAGTTTTGACAAAAATAATAATAAAATAATATGGGGAATTAAACGGTACGAGTGAGAGCGTGAGCAATCTGGGTCATTTTTGTAGAGAATAAGTTAATCATTATGTTATAGGCCTAGTCAGTAGTAAGTGAATTTTGATAGCATGCATATGTGAATTAAATATTGCTCGGAGTGTTACTACTAGAAAAAGCATAACTCAACAGTAAAAGTCACAATCTGAAGTAGTTGTCATTATGTATTATGTCGTACGATAAAAGGAACGGGGTATATCAGTAGATTCAAACTAGAAATAAAAAAGAAAAAATGTCATGCTAAAGAAATAAAGTAACACTTTGAGTTTACAAAAATATGTGTTTGTTAATTTGCATTCACCTGTGGTTTTACTCTGCCAGAGTACATCAGACGACACCTTGGTAAATTATCGGTAAAGGTAAGTGACTAGAACTTCAGTATTTTAAACATTAATAAACATGTACAGTTTCAGTTGGTGCCCTAAAAAGGGACTCGATTTCAGTATTTTAACACTTAATTAGATCGTATAGCTTCAGGTAGTGCTGGTAGCGAATAAGGATGTTGGATTGCATTTCTGCGTAGACTACCGGAGGTTGAATGACGTTACAAAGAAAGATTGCTATCCATTACCTCGCATTGACAATACAATCAACATGCTGTCTGGAGCACAGTGGTTTCCACAATGGACCTGAAGAGTGGATATTGGCACGTGGGTCTTCATCAAGAAGACAAGGAAAAGACCGATTTCTCAACCCCAAGTGGCTTATTCCAATTTAACGTCATGCCATTTGGACTCTGTAAGGCACCGGCAACATTCAAAAGATTGATGGACCTGGTACTCCAAGGCCTGACATGGAAAACTTGCCTTGTTTATTTAGACGATGTCGTAGTCATCGGGAAGACTTTCAAAGAATATTTGGTTCTCCATAAAGGAGTTTCTAACTAGAATTCACGGTGCCCAACTGAAGCTGAGCCTGAGGAAGTGTTCTCTATTCCAGAAGGAAGTACAGTATCTGGGACATCTCGTTTCGGCAGCGGGTGTTAGCATGGATCCTAATAAAGTAGACACTGTAAGAGACTGGCCAGTTCCAAAGAGTAAACATGAAGTTCGGAGTTTCCTGGTGTTATGGTCATATTACAGACGTTTTGTGAAAGGCTTCGCAACTATTGCTAAACCACTACACGAGCTAACGGAAAATAAATTAAACTTTCAGTGGTCAAGAGAGTGTGACCAAGCATTTAGAACTATGAAAATTGCATTATGTTTGCAACCAATTCTTGCTTTTTCAGCTTCCGAAGGAAAGTACATCGTAGACACAGGCGCAGGAAATACTGGTCTAGGGGCAGTTTTGTCTCAAGTGCAAAACAGTGAAGAACGAGTAACAGTGTATTACAGCAAGACGCTTTCTTAACCAGAGAGAAATTATTGTGTTACAAGGAGAGAGTTGCTGGCAATCGTCCGAGCTTTGAAGCACTTCCATAAATACCTCTACGGAACGGAGTTTTCATGGCTCCCTTGCATGGCTCTTGAGATTTAAAATCCTGGAAGGGCAGTTGGTAAGGTAGCTTGAACATCTTCAAGAGTACAACTTCAAGGTACAACATAGGCGGGAGCGCTTTCATGGTAATGCAGATGGCTTATCACAAAGACCGTGCCCGGAAGACTGCCGACTTTGCCAAAGAAAGGAAGAACAAAATGCAAGTAAACACATTCAAGCCATCACTGTAGATTTCCTTGCAGACAGCTGGATGACACAAGACTCTCGACAAGAA
The DNA here is from genome assembly GCA_034769895.1 of Magicicada septendecula. Classification (NCBI taxonomy): domain Eukaryota; kingdom Metazoa; phylum Arthropoda; class Insecta; order Hemiptera; family Cicadidae; genus Magicicada; species Magicicada septendecula. Next base: position 61,303,336 of record CM068376.1, read on the forward strand.
CAGATGACTGATGAAGACATTGGACCGACCTTGACAGCAAAAGAGGAAGGTCGCTGCCCAGATTGGCAAGATATCTGCCATTGTTTGGAAGTGCTGTAGGGCTACTGTGAACAAATGGAATCTCTTACCTTAGACAATGGCCTGCTGAAAAGGCTTGGGAAGTGCAGATGGTTGAGACATGGTCATGCAGTTGATTGTTCCCCAAAGTAAAGTGCAGTCTGTTTTGAAGGAGATGGATGATGGAACATCTGGAGGCCATCTTGGCGTTAACAAAACCCTTGACAAAATACGGAAGCAATTTTAGTGGCTTCATCTTCGCCATGGGATGGTTGAGAGATTCAATAGGACACTTGAGCAGCATCTTTCAAAGGTTGTTGACGAGAACCAAACAGACTGGGACCAACGTATACCACTATGGTGTTTGGATGGGCGATTCATCTTCCTGGGGACTTGATGTTCGGATCACCTGAGACTCAGTCCCAAGAGCCACAGAACTATTCATTGCAATTAGAAAACCAACTGCGAGAAATGAATCACTTAATAAGAGGACTGCTGAAGATTGCCAGTGATAAAATGAAAACTCGGTATGACATTTACAGCAATAGTGTGGGTTTCCAAGAAGGAGATCAGGTTTGGTTGTACAACCCAAACTACCGTCGTGGTCGCTCACCTACACTCCAGACTAACAGGGAAGGACCTTGCTCTGTGAAAAAGGTCAACAATGTTGTCTGTCAGATTCAATAGGAAGGAGAGCGAAAGTTCAAGGTCATCCACCTAGATCGCCTAGCCAAGTATTACTTCAGAGACGGTTTGCCAGTTCAGGACAAACAGGCTTAAGGAGGGGGCAGCCGGAACGTTTTGTGTGTTTGATGGTGTCGTTCTAGAAGCTTCTTGGCTAGCCCAACGGTGTGTGTTTCTACTATAGCTGCACTGAAGTATTCTCTAGAATTGTCACGTGTTTGTTAGAGACACATATTATGGGACTCTGCATACTATAAATAGCTCATACCTGCAGCACTTACTTCAGTTATTGTCGGGCGATTACACAGTGAGTTTGAGATGCGATACATTCCAGTGCAGTTTGAAGTATTGTGGCGAAGTATTATGTGTTTCACATTTGTGTGGGACAATTGTAATACAATTGTGTTTTATAATAGTTGAAATTTTTATTGCGTGTGAACCACTTTTATTTGGTTTATTGTAAGAGACTATCTTGTTGATTACAAACTGTTTAATTGTTATAATTAAAGCTGATGATTAGTGACTTAATTGGTGTCTTGTATTTTGTTTTCTCTGTACCATACGACGATCAAGGAGACCATCATAACAGTATTTTATGTTTTCTTATTGAACACAGTACATGACACATTAAAAGTGTTCAGTACTTAAAAGTAGGTTAGGTTACAGTATATAATCTAAGCAACTTCACAGCAGCTGTAACAAAGTTAATTATAAAATAATAATCTTTTTTTTTCTCTTACAAGTGGATATTAAACCAAAAAGCTGATATCATATGAATTGTAATAATCATGTTGAGTGTATTATTATTTTTAATCTTGTAGTGTTACAGATAAAACTAACCTTTTACTCACGAGATATAATTGTACTGATGTTACCTGTAAAAGAACAGTTACCTGAAAATAAGACACAGTCGAAACATATTAGAACATGTGTGTGTGTTTTGGTGGATGGATGAGGCATCAGTAATCTGTAAACCCTTTAATATTGATCTTCTAGAATGTTGGTGAACTACTGACTAAGATGTGGCATGTAATGTACGAGTACTTGTGCCTTTTACATTCCCATCTTTGCCTTGAAAGGTGTCAGAGTATTTGTCTGTGTCAGCTCAGTTATTTTGTTTCATCTGAATTATCCTGCCTTGTACAGTGAAAAGTCATATTCATCATATGTATTCAAATTTTACAGCTTGTCAGAGTGATGAATTTCTCATAACAAACTGCAAGAAGTATTCAAGAGTTACAATAAGGAAGGAAGCATACTTACAGTATATATGTATATCAGATCGTTCTGTAAGTAAATTATTTGGTTGGATTTTGTTGTCCATGACATGTCCGTTACTTAACTAAATATAATTAATTCACTACTGACTCGGAACACAAAGTTTTTTGTGGGTAAAAAGGTAAAAGTTTTACCTTATAGCCTGAACCAGTGTTTGCTTTTAAAAAGCTTCTTCAGAGGCTGCCGTTGGGAGGACTATCCGTCTTGTTGTTGTTGTACGAATAATGCGTGTGATTTGAATTGTGTCTGTTCATTTAGGATGTATTTATGGAGAATTCATATGGAGAATTAATTATGTGTCCAAAACACATAAAAACGACATCCTAAATAAACAGACACAAAGCTTCATCTTCTCTGATTTCATGGTTCCTTCAAAAACTGGTGTTAATTATTCATTTTCTCTCAGGATATGCCCATACAGTTTTCTCTTTTCTGTATAACCTTAGGAACATTCTGTTGTCCTTGATTACTTTCCGTCCTCCTCCAAAGCCACATGCCCATAACTCACACATATGTCTATCCTTTTTTTTTCAGCAGCCAGCCTCTTTCACAGTATGCGACACATTAAAAATATTCAATACTTTAGTAGATTATACTTAATATTTAGTACTTAAAAATTGGTTAGGTTACATTATTTAATCTAAGTAACTTTATAGCAGCTGTAACAAAGTTATTTATAAAATAATTATCTGCTATATTTTTTCCTTTCCAAGTGGATATTAAACCAAAAAAGCTGATATCATATATTTGTATGTCATAAGGAATGGTATAATCACGTTATGTTCATGATGAGTTCTATTTCTTGTGTATAGTATGTTTCAGTGTTTGCATTAAACAAAACATTTTTTAAATCAGTGTTGAACACCTGCCAATTAGTAGGCTTGATGTTTTCCAACAAATTCATATACTGTATGAGAATAGACTATAGACGTATAAGACTTAATATGTCAGAAGTATACCGATATTCACAAATTACTTTATTCTATAATAATATGTTGTTATTATTATTATTGAATAAAAAATAAAATACTTTTTAACAAAAATATACTTTTATTTTAATTATTGTATTGTGTTTAAAGTTATTTCAGAAACGTAAATGTAATTAAAGTAAAAATAAATAGTTCTATAATTAACAGATGTAATAATTTAACTAAAAAGTATATTTTTGTTAAAAGGAATGTCTTAATTATATAACAATGAAATATAACTCTCTCTCTTTCCCCTCTCACACTCTCTCTCGGGGGGGGGGGGGGGTTGAATATGTGAGTGGTAGTTTAATCTTGTTTTAAACAAATTTCAGTTACATTGCAATGTGATAGGTTAGAGTGTGTACTTGAAATGGACAAATTTTTGGTTCAGTGATCAAAATACCAGGTAAAATGGTAAGTAAACAGCTATTCCATCCTCCTCAGCCTACACGTAGATATATATTGGTGCCTGTCTTCTTTATTTGCAGTGTGGAACAGTCAGTGGTGGGGCAATACCTAAATTTGATTTGGGCAAGATAAATTTTGCGAGGCCCTCTGATGTCGCAAGAGGACGAATTTTATATAGAGAAAAAAATTTTTTGAAACTGTCAAATTTTTATTTATAAAAATGCAAACATCTTCACTTTAACTAACATTATTAAGTAATAACTAACAGTAAAGAATTAAAGAAACAGAAATTTCCTGCTTTTAGCCTTACTGAACTCCGTAATAACTGTATCGTAATCCAGCTTAGATGCTGTATCTGCTTCAATAGATAAAACTGCCAAAGCTGAAAGTCTTTGCTGACCCATTGTACTGCTTAAATAATTTTTTATATGATACACTTCCTGGATTTTCGGACACTGATTGCAAATGAGCCCTCATAACGGGATCAAATTTAGCTAGGTATTTCAAGAGAGCGAGAAAGTCCCCAGGTCTACAATTGTCATCGTCTACAATCGACTCTCTGTGGCCTCTTAAAGCTAAATTCTGTTGAGCCAATGTTTGAACAGTAGCAATTACACGTTCAAGAACTACTCTCCAAATTCTACTTTGCTCTAGAACCTGTTGTTGAAGGCGGTCATCAATAACTGTCCCTTTTTGTAAGGCACGTTCTAAGTCCTTCCATTCCAAATACGCAACCCTGAGAGCGAGGCTGTTCTCATGATCTTGAACGCGCGGATTTAACTTTCACCATGTTGAAAATCCTGTTTCATTATTAAAGCTAGATTTATGATTTATCTGCGGAAATAGCATGCAACAAAAACAAAACAGGGATTTCTTAGATGGGGAAAAACACATCCATGACCGATTAACCTTTTCTCCATTTTTCAAAGTTTTTTTAAACCAATGCCTATGCAGAGATCGTCCAGATTCATCTTCAGGAAAACAGAGTCTTTGTTTTGCAGTGGGTATGTACCTTTCATTACAAAAGAGTCACGAAATTGTTTTGAAATATTCGTCGGCCACACTCCAATGTCGTGCAACATCAATTTTTCACAGTTATCATTGTCAAGTGGATTAGCCTTACTTTCAATCATTTCATTCAAGCTGGTAGGCCTATTTTCAATTTTGTCAAAACTTTCATTTTCAGGTGCTGAGTTTTCACGTGAAGGTCCTACTTTACTTGATTCTAAGTTTTGATTTGAGTCATCTTCTTCAAAGTCACTGGTTGATGTTGTAATTTGAGAATAGTCCTTCAGCCGGGAAGTACTAGAACCATCATCTTTTTGACTATCAATGTTCAATGCTTCAAATTCAAGATTCAATTCGTCGCTGTCAAGTTCAGGTTCATTTCGAGTTGTAGAGGTCGATGACGATGATCCTTCTATAAAAGCTTTCATAAATGACTTGCAACTCTCGATTGATTTAGTACGTTGTTGTTTCAGTTTTTGATACTGAGCCCCACTTGGCTTCTGTCGTTTCATTTTTGGGATCTGGAATAGAACAAAGTTAATTGGTTAAATTTGGTTTCAGCTTTAGGGATTTTTTGCGAATTTTGTCACGAGTAATAATCGCCCTTAAATTATTAAGATCCAACCATAGGCGGATCCATGTGCCCACGTGCCCCCCCCCCCAGACGGTTCGAAAATACACTGGATAAAATGAATTATGTAGCTAGTGCAATTATGATATTTCCAGTTAGTTAACCCTTTGAAACCCGAATTTTTTACAACAATTATTATATTTTATTTTTTATCGCAATTTTATTTTTAATTTATAATTTTATAATTTTTTATTATATAAAATACGTTCACACCTAATATTTCTAGATCAGAGTATTGATAATGAATATGTGTATTTTTGTAAATTATAATTCTATATTAGTATTTGTGCTTATTTTTATTTAGATGTTTTACTTTCCTTATTGATAACACTTATTCTTATTGTATCGAGAGTAATGGTGTAATGGTGTAAAAATTAGATTAGTTTTATAAGTGAAATGAAAGTCAAATTTCTAAAGAAAGTTTAAATAGATTAAATAAAAAATTCCTGTTATAAGTTTACTTTATATTATTTCAAAATTGTACAAATACATTATACTTTCTAAAATCAAAATCGGTTGTTTTATTATTTTTCAAATAATAATAATACAATAATAAATAAATTATGTTAAAAACTAATGTTTTTGTATTTATATTAATATATTTAATTATTTATTTATTTATATTAATTTTTATATCGTTTGATTCAACAGACACTTTGATAATAAGATTTTTTTCTAACAACACCTCCCCCCTGGAGAGGAGGGGCCCAAAACTGCCAGAATGTGCCCCCCCTGAGCAAATTTCTGGATCCGCCCCTGGATCCAACCATTATTAGCAGATTGTTAAATCTAGCTATTGTTTTCGCGTATCCGCCTTTTTTTCTCTGTCGCGCTCAAGTATGAATATATTTAGGAGGCTGTTGGTTGTTTTTAAAACATATGGTTTTTATAATGAGAAACAACTAAAAGCATTAGAAAAGCAGAAAATCCTAATGAATTATGCTGTTGGTAAATATAAAAATGAAATTTATTAATATACAAAGTATAATAACAAAACACATTGGAAATATGGTCATATACGAATGTTAGGTTGAAGAAAGAAGTAAAAAAAAATAATTGCATACATCAGTTTAAATAAAATATTAGGACGCTTGACATTCAATTAATGCATACCAGTCATTTATCACGTAAATAAATCAGGGCTATAATTAATATTACTACGCGTTTAAAAATGAAATATTGGTTTGTCCGTATGCCTCACCATATGAAGTAACATAAATATTAGTTTAGCATTTTGCGGCGACTTTTCGATAAATGAATGAATAAGAAGAATTATAAGTTAGCCTATATGAAAACAAAATTATACGCCTATACCTAAATACCGGTATAACAAAACTAGCGAAACTATTATGTAGTTGTTCTTAATGTAATATCTTACATTTTAATCTCGTATTTATACTTTACGCTGTGGGAAACAAAAGGTAATCTTCAAACTTCCGTTTATACATACAAACACGTATGCGCAAATTTGTGTGAGCGTGTAAACGCCTGACGCATACCGACTGCTTTGCGTATGTTCATTTCGTTTCGTGTGTGTTCGTCGAGGCTGGTATGCGTCCTAGGCTAACAAAAATATTATAACTTTGACGCACACAGAGAGACTGTGACTGAGATCTCTATAAATGTGACGCATACAGAAAAACTGCGATCTCTATAATTACTAACACGGTTAATTAACAAACGCACGAATAATATCTTATACCCTGATTAACGAAAGAAAGTGACTGGCGGAGCGGCCGCGCGGCGACCGAGTTTGTAGTAAAAACATTCCACTTTATAACCTCGTGGAAACGTAAAATACAGGGCGAGAAATGTCTAATGAACTGTATTTTAATCATCAATTAAAGACGTTTTTAACAAACTTTTCTAATTTTTAAAATCTCTTTTCAATAAATTTACATTGTGAGTTAAAGAAAAAAATACACGAATTTGAATTAAAAAATTAGGGTTTATCGTTTTTATTACGTAAGAACTCAGAGGTTAAGCATCGGAAAAAAATTTCTTGTAGACAAATGGTAGTCCACCTTCTTTAGTACAATATATCAAAAATTGAGATTCCTACGATTAAAATTAACGACGTTATTAATTTTTTTCTAATGTCCTGTTAACTCAGTTGTTAAAAGTTGTACACGAATGAGATTTGCGTGACGCTCTCTTTAGATAACTAAATGTAGAAGACATATACAACTTACACCTTGTACGTGATAGGAATACTACAATGGATTAATATATAAAGTGAATTTCACAGAGAGCAATGCGTGGCGCTCTGCGGCGGAAGTACAGTCAGAACCTATTGGACCCATTTTATTCGCGCGCTACCGTCATTCCCGTACAGCGTCTCGGCCTCTCCTTTATGTCTACAAATAGCACACGCTTCCAGGAAAACTGAACCGTTATACGCACACTAAGGGTAAGGGAAATTTCCAGCTTTCAGTTTAGTTGATGTGGTGGTTGAGTGATGTCCGGTTGTTGGTTATCTTGATTTTAAGTGTTAGTTTCTTGTGCTTTCATTATAAATTGACGTGTTTTTAAGTTATTTTGTGTGAATATACTTCGGTGGCTGAGCATGGAGCAACGTAACGAGGCTGAACCAAGGAAACATAGGGGAAGACCTAGGACTCGAACTCCAAAGAAAAGACAAACTTCGGACCGAGGCGTACCTATGAAAGGACAGTCAAGAGAAATTGTGTGCAAAGTGCGGGAATATTTTGATAGAGAAAAGGCGAACAAAGGTCCTTTGATTCCGGTTAATAATGCAATACAGCGAACTGCAGATACTCTGAAAATACATAAAAATACAGTTCTGCGAGTTTGCAAGGAAAAAGAATTGAAAGAAATACAAGATGACAGTAATAGCCAACTTTCAACTCCGGGCAAACAGAGGAAACGGGAGAAAACTGTGACAAAACTTGACACTTTTCAGGAAGACGCTATACGAAGACATGTATATCAATATTACATAAGAAAAGAATATCCCACTTTGAAAAAACTTTTATCATCGTTGGAAAATGAAGAGCTGTTTAATGGCAGTCTGTCTTCGCTTAGAAACGTGCTAAAAGGTTTAGGATTTACGTGGAGAAAATTTTCGGGCAGAAAAGTGATTATGGAGAGAAGCGATGTCGCTGCCTGGAGGTGTCGTTTTCTTCGCCAAATCAAAGACGAGAATTTCGATAATATAATTTGGCTCGATGAGACCTGGGTCAATGCTGGGCATTGTTTGAAACAAGGATGGACTGATGAGTCACTTCAGGGGACAATGTTAACACCTATAGGGAAAGGTGAACGATTAATAATATGTCATGCAGGTTCTTCAAAAGGGTTTGTTCCAAATTCCCTTCTACTATTTAAATCGAAAAAAACCGATGACTACCATGAAGATATGGATCACGACAAATTCTTCGGTTGGTGTTCTGAAACTTTGCTAAATAACCTAGAAGAGCCTGCAGTAATAGTCATGGACAATGCTCCCTACCATTCTAAGGAAATTGATAAAGCTCCCACAAGCAAAGATAAAAAAGCTGACATACTTGCATGGCTGGATAGGAAAAATATTCAATCTACAACCGACTTGAAAAAATCAGAACTTTTGGAATTAGTGAAATGGCACAAGCCCCAGAACAAAAGGTATTTTGTTGATGAATTGATAGAGAGCAGAGGTCACAAAGTGATAAGGCTACCACCTTACCATTGCCATCTTAACGCCATTGAGCTTATATGGGCTCAGGTTAAGGGGTATGTTGCCGAAAACAACAAAATGTTTACTTTAAAAGAAGTTGAACGACTGACTAAAGACGGATTTAATCGAATTACTGCTGAGAGGTGGGAGCAAGTAGTGGACCACACCAAAAAAGTTATTATCGATGCATGGAATAACGAAGGACTAATGGAAGAAGCTGTGGAGGAAATGATTATATCCGTGGAAGACAGCAGTAGCTCCGAGGATGATAATTGTTCAGAAGATGATAATAGTGATGACGATCCAATGGAGGGTATCAGAGAACTTTCGTTTGAAGGCTACTAACTCACAGCTATAAGTGTTTTTTATAGAGTGTTTTAATAGTGTATTTTTATGATTTATACACATATTTTATGAGCGGATTCCATAAAAGCTGAAGAACACTACAATACTTGTAAGTACCGTACTGTATTTATTATTTATTTGTCAATGCTAATAACAAGTAATTTACTAATTGTTTTTACATTTCAATTACATTATAACAGTAAAATACTGTTATAATTATGCAATATCTGGTAGACCGAGCTTTGCTCGGTAGTTTTAAACTGTAAACTATATTTCATAGTTAAATAATTAGTTATTGAGAAATTTGAATGGCATTAACAATTTCCCAGTAATTACATTGCACTTCAATTAGTAGTATTAAAGCTGATCACAAAACAAAAACAGTTTATTAACAAGAAAACAATAAATACCGTACCGCAAAAGAGTAATAAACAATCATTCAAGACAGTTATAAAAAGCATGTAGTTCAACTAAACCACAAAAGTCTGGTCAGATGTACGTTTTTGACAGATCTCCAGGTAGAAGATTAGATTAAATAAGTAGACAGATAACTAAGTATATACTTATGAGAGATTGGTGACTCGTAGTAAGTTGGCTATGTGTCAATGTGTGAGCCGTGAGCGTATGCACCACTTTCTTTGGGCTGTTACTGTACCTTGACTCGATCGCGCGCCGTTGAGCGATGTTAGTTCTAATTTTCCTATATTAACTGATTGCGGTTATATTTCGTAATATTTGAAGGTTACATACCACTTTGTATTGATGAATACAATTTTGTTATGTTTATTGTGAAAAAACACAATGAAAAAAATTATTAATAACGGAGTTAACAGTACATTCGGAAAAAATTAATAACGTCGTTAATATTAATCGTAGGAATCTCAATTTTTGATATATTGTACTAAAGAAGGTGGACTACCATTTGTCTACAAGAAATTTTTTCCGATGCTTAACCTCTGAGTTCTTACGTAATAAAAACGATAAACCCTAATTTTTTAATTCAAATTCGTGTATTTTTTCTTTAACTCACAATGTAAATTTATTGAAAAGAGATTTTAAAAATTAGAAAAGTTTGTTAAAAACGTCTTTAATTGATGATTAAAATACAGTTCATTAGACATTTCTCGCCCTGTATTTTACGTTTCCACGAGGTTATAAAGTGGAATGTTTTTACTACAAACTCGGTCGCCGCGCAGCCGCTCCGCCAGTCACTTTCTTTCGTTAATCAGGGTATAAGTATCTTAAAAGTTATATTTTGAAACGAACAACGGACACAGTTTTATTGGACAGGCACGCTGGTTTTAGATTACTATAATTACCGGTACCAAATAAATTACCGACATTCTGTTAGTTAACAAGCGCAAAGTACACTAAAACACGTGCTGTGTACTAATACATTTCCCGCCTAATTCAGCGTCAGTGGGTTTCGTAATTACTCGTAGCATTAAAATCACCTCCAAGCTGAAAATGATAGATGAGTCTTACCTGGATGAAGTAAGTAATGTGATAAACAATTAGCACTTAAAATTATTCAAAACACCGCCACTATCACGATCTGACACTCTCGAAGTCTACAGCAACACTGAATATCCGTCCGTTTGCTTCAGCTGACTGACCCGACGAGCTAAAAATAGCTAACAATGCATGGGACCACATGAAACTTCATTATAACTTTATTCTAAAACACATTCTGTCACATGTACATTATATTGCATGTTTCCTCCTAACCCTATATTGTTGTCCTAAAGTACAAATAAAAATTATGTTTTGGCATTTTGGCGCCCCCCTTCAAGCGGCGCCCGCCCCTTAGCCCCCCTAGGTACGCTACTGGTTTATCGTCTGTGTAATTACACAAGCCTGCACTGCTTATCAGGATCCTGTGTTTCATTGCAATATATAAAAAATATTCATCTGAAGGCAATTTATGTTGATCACATTTTATACAAACCTTATTTTAATACAAAATTAAAACGTCTTTAATGAAGTTTTTGTTTTATTTTATTGCAAATTATTTTGTTTTGTCGTCGAATGCACAAAAATTATTACTGAATGAATCTCTTTGAATGTGAGGTTAGACGTGTTATGTGAAGCGGGATGTACTGCACGCTAGAGGTGGGCTAAACTGTTATTTTAAAATACTAGGTATGAAAATACCGTTCCAAAAAAATAACAGGTACAAATACCTGTTATTATATACTATATTATATATATATAATATATATATATATTATATAATATATATAACCTATATATTATATAGGTTATATACATAACCTAGATTATCCTTTGTAAGTAACTCGTTTTGAGTTTCCTGCAGGTCTCCTATGTAATATCTTCAAATAAATACACTGCAAGTAGGTTTATTTTCACCTAGATAAACCTATTAATATATTAATAAACCTACTTGCAGTGTATTTATTTGAAGATATTATATAACCTATACTATATAATTTTTTATAAGAAATAAATTGAAACTAAAAGTATTAACAGTGTTACTTTACACTGTGACTTTATTAAACTATTACTATTTAAAAGAAAATAAGAAACAAGAGAATTTATAGGCCTATCTCCCTTTGGGAATACCAATTTCAGTTTTTACTAGGAGTAAAACTAACATTGGTTAGACTTTAGAATCAGATGTGAAACTCGGGGGAATGAAATAATTTAGAGTACACGTAATACCACAACAAATAATGTGATAAAAACATCGGAAACATATAATAAAAACATAACAGTAAACCACAAGAGTGAATGAGAATAAACAAAATTTTACAAATAAAAATAATAAAAACAACTGTAATAAAATAAATAAATAAATAAAAACTTATAAATAATAAGCAACAACAAAAGTAAATTAAATGCATTACATACGGTACCTGGATAGTCTTCAGATTCATTCACTAATGTACACAGAACATACACAGAATATACAAGTTATGAAATGTCACACCCATTTACATTACAATCTGCTTCACTTAACACTTTATAAATAAAATTAAACACTTGGATTTCGCTGTCCACGACGTGTCTGTTACTTAACTAAATACCACTATTATATTAACGACTCGGAACACAAAGTTTTTTATAAGTAAAAACATAAAGTTTTACCTTACAACCTGAACCGGTTTTAGTTACAAGTTGGTGACTAGTATAATATATAATTTATTAGCATATAATCTGTATTATATATCTGGATATCACACGAGAATAAGTGTAACATAAGGACGAATTTTTTCCTTTATTAAAAACAGCTTCGTCTCTTTGCGCAGAATGAAGCATTCAGGATGAAAAAGTGGCTGCATATTAGTTCCTACTCGAAATACCCTTGATACTACCTGTTACTAAAATACTAGGTGTTCCTAAAATACTACTGTTCCTCTGATACGCTTAGTATTTTGTGTATCGGTGATACCCCTAGTATTTGAAATACCTAGTACAGTATTTGAAATACTGGTTGTTCCTTGCGTACCAGCGATATTTTTGTACGCCTAGTATTTGGCTTTGGCGTATTCATTTACATGATACTTGCATACTTTTTGTGTGTGTGTGTCTGTATAGGAGCGTAGGGGGCGTGCCTCGACTCGGAACAGCGAGGGCGGCGTGTCTGAACTCGGAACAGCGTCGCCGCGAATAACAGGTATTTCAACTTTTCAGTCACTGTTACATCCATTCCACAAAAATATCGTTCCAAAATACCTGTTACAGGTATATCGGCAGTAGGGGGAAAATGACAGTTCAAA